>APFE031749193.1:16646-35912 GCA_000404065.3 Pinus taeda
TCAAAACTATCAATAACAAAAAAATCAAAGTAGAGAGAGAATATAAAAATTTAAAAATAAAGAATTTTGATGTTAAAACATCTTACTAGTGCGTTGCTTAAGATAAATGAGATGTGTAATTGCTTCATTAATATCTGTTTTTCAATGATTTGACATGTAACATTTAAAAATTATTAATAGGAAACAACCATTCAATATAAATATCTACTTATTTATATAAAGAGGGGTTATGTCTATATTATATAAAGAAAATCAAAATAAAATTACAGTTAAAACATTTTATTAATGTGTTAGGTAAGAGAAAGGAGATGCATAATTTATTTCATACTTAGTATGGAGTTGACACATGACATATATATAAATAGCCAGTATAGATTCCTGTTAACTCGAGATTTACCAAGCTCCTAGAGGAATCAAATCTCTCTTGGTGTAAATATTTCTTCAAATTTCTTCAAAATAACTTTGCATCTCAAGAAATTTGATCCCTCTAAGTGTGTTGTAGCGGCTACAACCACCCTCCAAAATTTTTTCTTAGCTTCGTTTTGGAGCCTCCCTACCTACCCTCCTTAGCAGCATGTCTTGCACTGTCCAAGAACATAGGCTTTAGCTGAGTTTCAGTGGCCTGTTAGCCTATGCATCTCAACTTGTTTGTCTCCCACCATAGTTTTTCATTCCAAACATAAGAATTTTTATAGTTGAGATGCTTCCCCTGAAAATTGTGTAATTATGGAGGGGAACTAGCCTTCCCTCCAGAAATTGTGCAATCCTACCGGGCTCCAGAAATGCGCAATCCAGTCACGCAGTCTTCCCTCTAAAAAATGCGCAATCCAACCCAACACTAGGCTTCATCTCAGAAATTGCATAATTTTGACTGACAGCTAGGGCTTTAGTCTAGAAGTTACGCAATGCATGAGGGACAGTTAGTCTTGCTTAGCCTGGAAACTACATAAATCTCATCCTTGGGCTTGCAAACTGCTGCATTTGCTTTCAAGTTGACAGGTTCCCTACAGGACTGAGCAATCCTGATTTGCATGCATGGGTTGCTTTTCTCGAAAAAGAAAAAAATCATCCCTAGATTTTACCGATCTATTTTTAGCAGTTATAGGCTACATGCAAAGATAGCTTAGAAACTTCCCTCCAAGTGTCTCTTTTTCCTAGATTTGTGGCATGTGCATCATAAGCCTCATCCTTATCAAATTTATTTATTCGACACTGCAAAGCTCATTCCCTACATTGATCTTGGAGCTCTGACATCCTACATCAGATCTAGGAGTCTTCGGCACATTCAGCTTAGCTTTTTCCAGGTAAGTTTGATTTTCATGTCATTTACTGCTTTTCTATCAGTTTTTATATTTCTCTTTGTATGAATGTTGTTTTCTTGGTTTTGTTGAATGCCTGTTGTCGTTTTAATGCATATTAGCCTATAGAAGAATTGTTTCAAGTTTTCCATTGCATTTCATTGTTGTCCCATGCATGACATTGTTTCTGCATTGACGGTCGTCATTTCAGTGACTCGCTTCACACACATGTTTTCTTTCCCTTTTTCAGAATCCTACACTCACTATCTTCATGCATGATCATTCACCCTTGTTTACACTTAGCTTCACCATGCATTCATAACCTTTCATGTTTTTCAGTCGCACATCGGCGGGTCTAAGTTGTCTTGGCCCGGACCTTGCCTTGCCCTGACAGCAATTCACATTTTTGAGAGTGAAGGATCTGCCTTCCCTCCAGAAATTGTGCAAGTCTGGCAAGCACTGACCTCCAGGCTTGCATTGCGCAATTCTGGGAGGGAATGCTCTGTTGGGCCCAAAAATTGCACAATGCAGTTTGTGGGTTTGCATGTCATTGCTGACTGGAACCGCGCATTGCACATTTTCAGTCCTCAGCAGGCCAGGTTGGACTATGCATTGTGCAGTTCCAATAGTCGTTCAGCCTCCTAACATCCCGAACTGTGCCTTGCACAATTTTGGCAGTCAGTCTCCTTACCTCCCGGTAAAAATTGCGCAATCTTCCCAGTAAGTCACCCAAGTGTGTTGCATGTCAGTCCTCAAATTTTCTTTAGTTTTGAACTAACAAATTCCTTGCCATGAGTGTTTTTATCTCTCCAGGTATAACATGTGTTCATCTACCCCTCAGCAATATAGGTACAACGGCCTCCAAGAGAGCAGGATCAAAGGACACTGTTGGAAGTGAAACTAGAGATGCAGTTGAATAAGTGTCTATGGGCTTGCCCATTTATGAAGACACAAAGTTGTTCATAGGTAGAGACATCAAGATGAAATGGCAGGACATCAATGACACATTCTCAGGCACATTTGAGGAATATCTAGAAGACCGCAGTGTTTATGTCAACATTCACAAGTCTGTCTTGTAATGAATTGCATGCAGGTATCCCTTGTTTCCATGCACAAACATGATCCAATGGATTGTCTCTCGCACTCATCTTGAGACAATGACATTGAGCAGTTTAAGTGGGACAAAGCTTTCTACCTTTAGGGTGAAGGAATTTTAGCAAATGTATCACTTGTCAGAGTTGGTGATCACAATCGAGAAACCCTTCAGCAAACCCAGCAGTAGTATAAACTCCAGAGATATCTTGAAGAGCTGGGTGAAAGAGCCAACCAAGTTTAGGACAACACCCAGCCTGTTCTACAAGACGAAGGACACTATGAAAGACATATCAGTACTTGTTCATCTTTGCATGTCACTTATACGGCCAAGAGAGCACAGAGACCTTCCCAAAGAGTTGGGTGGTTGTGTTGGACCAACTAACCAACAAAGGAAGGCCATGCAACTAGTCCAACATGTTGGCCGTCAGGTTGAAGGAACAGGTGACAGAAGCCTGACATCCACCCAAAGGTTAGTAATCAGAGATATACATGTCTACATACATACTGGATGCAATCTATGCCCGTCAGTAGTTCCTAGGTTTAAGTTGGGCATGGACACCTTCGGAAACCTTTGTGCACACCTATTGCAAATTGTTCTCCAAATTTAGCTTCCGCAGAGTTATCACATAGTTGTCAGACCACTTTGTCACTTAGGTGTACAAAATGATATTTAAGAAGGATCCACCTTGCATGTCGCAAGCAGCGATGGAGGCATTGATTGATGTAGCAGATTGGTATGCCTCACCCCTTGGAACCTTAATATGGATGTATAGTGGGAAGAAGCCTCCGCATGTTTTACTGAAGTTTTCCATGGACAATCTCATCATGCAAGAAGTGTCATATCACATCTCGACAGTGTTTCGAGCTAGATTGCACATGAAGAAGAAGGAACCTTGGCCCGCTCTTCCTTTGCAAATTAGGTTGTACAAGATACAGAATCTCAAACATGTTGAGGCCAAAATGAACGAGTTCAATAGATTCACCTTTTGAACCAGAAGTTTCCATATGACCTGCATTGCTAGGTAAAGGACCATTATGCGAAAGTGAAATTTCCTTGGATCCACGGGACATGTCATTGGCTTGAGGAAGACCCATGGAGATATTTTCACAGCTTCTCCAGGCTCAATGAACCAATCGGCATAGTTTTGGAATGGTTAGAAAAGTAGAGGGAATCAGCATCTTAGAGATCACCATCATTAGCAGTGGAAGAGGGTAGCAGACCTATGCGTGACAAAGGAAAGAGAAAGGTTATTGACAACACAAAGGCAGAACAAAGCTGCAAGTTCAAAGAAGATCCACTCGTGATGAAATCATCTTTGGATATTGAGGCTAAGAAGTGACAACACAACAAGAGGAACGTGCAAAGGAAAAGAGAGAAATGGAGGACGAAGGAAACAGAAAAAGAGTTGCAAGAGTTGAAGCAGCAACTCAAAGAAAAACAGGAGTTGCACAAAAGAGAGAAGGAAGCGCAGCAGGGATAGACACAGCAGGAGGTGCAACATGCATAGATTTATGAAACCATGCCTATACAGTTTATAGACTCATCCGAGCAACTGGCACAAAGCAGATAGCATGAGAAGTCACAAGAGCAGAACTTAGCTCAAGGGATTGAACAAATGGATATGGATAGGGTGCAACCAGAGTCAGATCAGGATATTGACCTCATGCCTCAGAACCAAGAGGTCACCCCACCGACTTCACCAGATCTGAAAGCAGATAAAATCCCAAGAAATCAAGGAGACACAAAGATCCTTGAAGACAATCCAAAAGCAAAGATGCACAACATATCTTTCGATGAGTTTCAACACATAGTTATGCAGTCATGCAAAGTGCCCACTTCGGATGTTCACATATCTCCTACGCAGTTTGAAGAAAAAGTGATCATATCCTATGTGCACAAGCATCCAACAACATTGGTTGATGATACCAGAGCATATGTCGAGGCCACCAGCTCGAGTGTTCGATTCTTAATAGTAGAGAATGAGCACATGGTTAAGGGGTTACAAGCATCCAAGCAGGAAGGAGAACAGGTTACAACATCCTCTAGAGCAGAGTAGACGAAAGAGATATTGGATGAAGTATCATCCCTCAAGACAATGATGTAGATGTTGTATTCTATATTTTTCACTGTTCATAAGTCAGTTGTCAATCTCAACAGTTAGCAACAGTGTTGTGCTAGGAGAGCACGCATCTTGTCAAATCTACACACTGTTGTTGATCGCATGCAAACATGGACAATGAGTTACAAAGGAGCCCCATTTCACTTGCCAAAGATGATGAAGCCCAAGGCAGTAGAGTTGAAAGCACGCATCTGGAATCAGATCTAGAACTATGAGGAAGTCTCGCAACTCATCACCAGTTTGCAGGCTTCACATGCACGGGTGTTCATAAGCATGGATGTCATTGTGCGCACGAATGCAATCCCATCTATTGGCACACTCACCGAGGTGAATTCAAAGAACTAAGTCTGACTATATTTGGACATGTACTTTGATGAATTGATGTGTGTAGCCACCAGCGTAGACTTGGAGATCAGTGCAGACACTATGCATCAGTATTTTGTTGGTCTAGCTGCACTCAAGACTATGATGCACATGTTATCAAACGCGTTGGATAGAGGTTCGAAATCAGTGTACCCGGATGAAATGGAGGTGAGAGTTCGCTTTCAACGGGATGTCACCATTGAGCATGCGGACACCATTTCGGACTACCAAGCTTGGCTTCAATTCGCCACCATCTATCATCACGAGAATGTTGAAGAGTTGGTCGTCCCACAACTATCTGAGTTTTAGTACTATCTTGCATGGCTTACTCAAGCCTATTTTGTCTCACATGGGTACATGTGAAAATTGTAATGTAACATCTTATAAAAGTGAAAGAGCAAGTGTCAATAGTAGAATGTGACTGTCATGTAGTAGTTGAAGAGTCATGAGGATAGGTGAAGAGTCACAAAGGGGAATGTCAAGGATCACCCCACCTTTGTTATTTATAGAACTTCATAACTCATTATACAGGATTTGGGAGCCAAGCTTCCTATAGGTGTATCTTAGAGAAAGCTTGGACTGTATTGTAATGAGCCTTGGCTTCTCCACAATGCAGATCTAGTATATCTCTTTGGAGGAGCAGGTGACAGTGACTGTAACGTTCCGTTGTTAGGAATAGTGGTTGGTCATAGTGGTATGTATGGTTGGAGCTTTAACTTTCTTAATATAATAGAGCCAACACATTTCATGCATATGTTGTTATTATATTTCAACTATCTTGGTTACTCTAATGATATATGTATTTTCTGTTTAAACATGTATGTATGAAATTTTCTATATATGTTTGTATGAATCTTATTGAGATGGGTTGTTGGTTTAACCATCACTTTGGATCGTTGCCTAACCTTGTTTCTAGCTTATGATTTATCTCTCTCGTGTGTTTCCTTTCAAGCCGTGTGATGTCACAGGTTTCTAAGGGGTGCACTCATACCCCTGTTACGTGTGTTAGACCCATTCATGCACCTTGAATTGATGCACATGTCACACCCTTGCCACTAATAGGGACATCTTACTCACCTCTGTAAGTAACCGCGGTCAATGCGATATTGTACTACCCCACTACTAGGAGTCGTAAACCAAATGGTTTGAGGTCTAGTTGGGATTTTTTGCCACAAAGATCCTCTGACATGTTGGCAGGTCCAACATCATCAACATTTATGGCACTAGAAGGAGGGCCAGATGACAAGATGAGTCCTCACATCTTGTTTTGAATCTTCACATATCTTTCATGGATATCATTAGACTCCTCCCTTTGTGATGTCTGTCTAAAGTTGAACCTCTCGACATCGCAAGGGAGTTTTATTATCTCTTGTCGGAATTCATGTACAATGGTGAAGGTGAAGTGGCCTGGCCTAAGTACTTACATGAATTCCTTGCATTCCTTGAGGATGTCGATGAGTTCGATGAAGTCGAGGTTAGCTTGCTGCTTTCACACACACTTCGTGAATCCACACAATGATGGTGCCACAACATGCCTCATGGTTGCATGCACTCACTTAAGCAATTCTGTGATCTAATTGAATCTACTTTCCATCATTTTTATCCTAAAACACTTGACAAAAAAATGTTGAAACAATGGAAGGCTCCACATGAATCGCCTATGGATTTTTGGTAGCACTTTCATGTACTTCAGTTTGAAGCTTTGAAAAAACAAATGAAAATTCCAATATCTTTGGTACATATTTGAATATTTTCTTCACAAATCACTCGACCCAAGATGAAGTTGAAGTTCAAACCCTGTTCAGCATACTTCAGTGATGGAGCTGCCCAATCACAAGCAGACACACCCGTTGTCATATGTGATTTTCTACCTTCCCCTCATCAAACAACTCCACCACTACAGAGTGATGTGGGAGAACATGCACACACACTGTTGGGTGTAGGAATTGCACTTAAGCAAACTCCTCAACACTTAATTGTCAACCCGGGGGTTTCGTAAATTTAGAGATGAAGCAAATGCAATGCTAGAAGTGGTATGAACTTTTCCTATCACTAATCCTACTTCTTAAAGGAAATGCTTTGCAGAATCATACAGAAAACAATTGTAAAGGCAATTGACACCAAAGCAACTCTAGTGTTGTAATGTAAAAGAACACTTTCCAAGTAAATCAAGTAAAGGAGTTTTCACACAACTGAAATAATATTAAATGATGGAATGAAATGCTATGTTCATCTTTAGATAGATGGCTAACAGTCTGACAAGTGGGCCCTTGCAGAGATCTATTTTCTTCTTGATATTCCTTATACACAAGCAACTTGTTCTTGCACTGTTGCAATCTATTTGCACTAGTGCAAGTATAGTGCCTCTCTGTAAAAGTATATTTTACCTCCCTTACTAAAGATTTGTGTATTTGTGAATGTGCTCTAAGCCTCAGCGCTTAGAGTACTCTGTTTCTGTGACAAGAGACCAGTTCTTGCACCGAGGTAGAGTTTCCTTCACCAAGTTTCCAATTACTTCCAAAAAGACTGAAAGACGTGCTGAAAAAGAACTGCAACTACAAATGAAATCCTAAAATAAATTGTCTTTGGAAAGGAAATGCTTTAATTAATAAAATCTTGCAGAGGAAGTAAACTTCATGAAATGAAAGCAACTCAAAGTAATCAAAGTAGTAGTCTAGGTGATCTACACATGTCAACTAACATTGGCAATCCACTCAAAGCGTTTATGTTACTTAGTCATAAAAACATAAAATGCAAGTATAACGTGTCTATGATAAATTCATGCAATTGTTCTCAGGTCCTTTAGAAATATGCCTTTAATGCTGAAGACAATTACTGAAGTTAACAGTTCATTTGCTTGCAAAGTAATTAGAAATGATATTCAGGAAAGAAATTCAATGCTTGCTGTAAAATAAATAATTGAACCGAAGTGTAAGAAGTCGCATGCACTGGTACAGGAAAAGGGCTTCCTGCACGATCCAAGCGAGAGTGAATTGAGAGAAGGATTGTGAGTAAAGGAATCCGAGAAAGCAATTCCAAAAAAGAAATAAATTCGACTAACTCCCAAGCCACGAACCTATTTCACACTTTAACTAACAAATAGACTCAAGTCAGAATTTTAGAAATAAATATCAGAACTGCTCATACCATGCAACTGCAAAAATAAATATTCACACTATGTTTCTGAATATCGAAAGCACAAGGGGTAAACGAAGTGGGTTGGCTGGGCCCTAGCCAACCAGCTCATTTCTCGTTTAAGAAACAAAAAAGTTTTGCACTCAAATATGCATCAAAGATAAGTTAAACACAGTGTATGAAAATCATGGAGGATTCCTTGTATTACTTGATCAGCAAATTTACATAGCAGTGCAAGTCCAACCCAGAACCAAGGGCGATACCTAAATTACATACAAAATGGACTTACAGTCGATGGATCTCTAGCTAGTTCTACCTATGATCTATATTTTATACATCCTTTCAGCCTTAGCCGTATTCCACTAATTACAGACATTTTCTTATTCAAGCCTTTCAGCCGAACAGACTAACAACCAAAATTACAAAATTAGCCAACAGTTACAAAGGAACATGTATCTCGCTTGGTCATAGACCATATTTGGAAAACATCCCTGATTGTGCGCCACTGATATCCTTCTTCAATTCATCAGCAACTAAAATCGGAGTCAAGGATCAAATCCATCCATGTGGAAAGATTTAGCTCACGGAAATCTTGGATAGTCCTCGTGGCGGTGCAAGAATCTTCCCACATTAATCATACTCAATCATAATTAATACTAAGTTCATCAATTCCTTCTAGGAAATTAACATAAGTTACAAGAGGTACTTAATAGGTGTGAAATATATATAAAAATGATTAATAAAGCGCTTTAATAAATCTTAATGTAAAATATGAAGCATGTGTAGGAATAGGTATTTATCTTGGACTAGCAGGAAAGAGAGGTTTATGTTGAGATAAAACAAAGGTTAATGTTTATAGAAGTGGGGTAAAAATAGGGCAATTTGGGACACCAACATCCTCCCATCCCTAAGTTGTTGTGTGTCCTCACACAACATTTTATGTCTGCAAACAAATCCTCAAAAATGAATGGCCAGCTCCTCAATTCTGAACTTCAATGTTTATTCTTGCTTTCACTATCTTTGGCTTTTTTTCTTAGGCTCTTCATAGTTTCTTAGTCACCTTCTTGAGGCATTTATAGCATTTGGAAGCCCGACACTTCCATACCTTTACTTGTTGCTTCTGCCTTTTAACCTCTGCAAGTAGCTCCACCTCGCTCTACTTCTGCCAACTTTGCTCCATGACCTGGTTCAAAGCCCCTAGGTCATGAACTTGCTACTCCAAATCTACTATTCAATTGTTGAGGTAGAGAGTGGAGGGTGTCAGGGGTGAATGTCTTCTCTGCAACAAACTCGAAATAGGTTCCGTCGTCATCAAGGTCAATGCCATCAAATGTCTGCATTATGACATCATTGAGGATTTATGCACTTGAGGTTTTCTTTTCATCGAGGGTTTTGATACCCTCCACACCCTTCGTGCCTTGTGCACCAATTCCTCAGGGTTTTCAATGCCCCATTCATATAGTTCCTCGGGGATTCAGTACCCTGTCCATTTAAACCAACAGGGGTCTGAGTACCCTGTCTTTCCAAAGTTGTAGGGGCTTCAGTTCCCCATTCTTCTACAATGGCATGGGCTTCAGTACCCTATCCTTCTAAAATAGTAGGGGCTTCAGTACCCCATTCCTCGAAATCATTGCAGGTTTCCATGTCTGGTTCACTGAAACTATCGAGGGTCTCTACATGTTGTTCCTCTTCATCCTCATGATGCTCTGTTTGGACTTCACCGGTACTCAGTGTCATCTTCCTCTTCCTTAATTTACTGACAAAACTAGACAACAATACGTTTTATTTTGCGTTCTCTTCATCTTCCACGGTGTGTGCTACTGCATCTGCAAGCACTAAAAGATTATGAACTATAGGTTGCCGTGATTTGTTGATTATGATCGGAGAACTCGACTAGTTCGTCCCTTGGGAGACAATCTTCCTCCTCACCCAGGTTTTGGTCTTTCTCTTCTTAGCTGCAGCTGGAGTATTTTCAACAATCTTCTTCTCTGCTTACACTTGTGTACTTTCATCTCATTGCTTGGCAGGAGACGATGTCTCTACTTTCCTCTTCTTACTTGTATTCGGGCTAGCAAACTTCTCTGCACCCCTTGCTCGAAACTCTTTCAAGAATTCTCCCCAAGTTACTCCTTTTTCTTCCAGCTTCTTCTTGACCAAAATTGTGATAGGTCCATGATGGTAGAGCTTGATTGCAACTTAGCTTGCATTTCCACTCTGCATGCCTTTCGCCATCTTCTCAAGACTTTTGAGCAGGAAGTAAGGAAAATTAATCAATTTTCCTAACTCGAAGTGTAGCAACAACCGAATGTGATATATGAATACCAATGTATAACATCCCTCCCCAGTTACAAATTTCTGCAGTATAAACAATAGGTCTCGCCACTTCCCGACCATGGCACTTTGTGGAATTCCCTTCCTCCAGTCAACCTTAATCTTCTTGTCAAACATGAACCAGTGCCATCGTTTCTTCGCGAGCTGCTCCTTTTTAAACCAGTTCTCTCCTATAGGTGGCAAGCCTGTGGCCTGCGCAATAGATTCCTCTGTAACTTTGAACCTCAACGAGCCGACCTTGGCTTAGCCTCCTTTGAATTTCCTTGTGAACTCCAGTACCACAGCCATGTCGAACCAGTCAAACTTCTATAGGAATGTCAGGAACCCAAATTCTTGCAATAGTACAAGATTGTTCCTGTACTCTGTAGTTTGCTCAATCTCCTGTAAAGACAATGAATCACTCCTTATGGGTGCCATTTCGAACTGCACTTCACCCTTTCCGAGCACACCCTCGAAAGAATTTCTGCGATTTTCTCCAATGTTTATCAAGAGCTTTATGTCGGAGGTTCATCACCCTCTATCTTTTCAAACCCACTCACCCGATCATGATGGAACAACCCTTCATATCAGGTGCATATTTGTGTCAGCCTGCTATGGGTGAATCATAATGTTTGGGTGCAGTGGAGGTATAGGCAGCGATGGCGCAATGGTTACAATAATCAATTTACGGGAAAGGTAATACTGGAAAAGTAATGTAGAATCATTTCAAGGAGGGTGAATACAGGCTATCGAACAACAATTCTATCCCACAATCAGAATAATAATTTAACCAAGACATACTTTAGCACTTATTAAAAATATTAGATTTCAAAACCTTATACATCTTGCACTTTAAATATTTTTCCTAGGTTAGTAAATAATGAAGCAGAGTATCAATTAAAGCATGCAATGCTATGATATATCAGTACACATGTACAAGAAAGTAAAGATATATAAATATCCTTGATAAAACACTCCTAGACTATGTGAATTTTACTTGCTTTCACAGTGAGCTGTGTTCCTGCACTAAACCTGCTTGCACTGAGATGTGTTTGCACTACGCATATTGCACCACGGAATTTTACCAAAACAAAGAATCTGATAGAACATAATTCTATAGCTGGACTTAAAAAAAAATTGCCTCAATATACAAGAAAAATTTATTTGCCATCGTTTGGTGTTTCACGAGCATGCCTTATGGATTGACTGCATCAAATTCTGCAATCAATTTATGAGGGAATAAAGAAGTGGGAAGGGGGTAAAAAAAAATAGAATGGGAAGGAATATTACAACAGGGATTCCAGAAATAATATCACCAAGAGGGATAAACGAAATGGGATGTGGGAAAAAATTCAATGGAAAATAGGGATTTTACAAAATTAGGCAAGGGTAGTTTCTTAGAAGAAATAGGAAGGTAATTCATTGGGGAATGTAGAAAAGAAACTAATGGGAATTTTCAAAATGGGAAATAGAAGAAAGGAAAAAGTTTTTACCTTGAAATATGCGTGCACTGGTGCAAGAAAAAATAATTGTAGCAGGAAGTAAGTGTTTCCTTGGATAAAAATGCCCATGCTAGTTACCCCAAACTTGGGTAAGTGCTTGCTTTCGTGAACCTGCTTCTTCTTGGTGGCAGCCATCATATCTAAAAATCAAGTAACATTCCCTTTTTATTAAAATTTCAATCTTCCTGCTAGCATGTTGGTTTTCAGGTCGATCCTTCTACAATCATGTCAGTCAACTAATTTTCATAATTACTAGAAAAATTTTCTTTTTATACTTTTTCTTTTTCTCGTCTTTTCTTTTTATTTTGCTTTTTATTATTTTTCAATATGGACAAGAAGAAATCAAATCTTCGAAAGGTTGGTGTTACCACCTACCAACTCCTTTTCAAATGGTTGTTGGACTTGCTGCATAAAATCTCCTTTAGTAAGGGGCTAAAAATATACCTTCAATCTATGCCCATTTACCAGGAACACATAATTTTGTCCATCAATAATTTTGATTTCTACCGCTCCATTTTTTAAAACTTTGACCACCTCATAGGGTCCCATCCAGCGTGTATGGAATTTTCCTTTAAAATATTTGAATCTAGAATCGTAAAGGAGTACCCAATCACCTGGTTGGAACTGCTTCTTTTGAATGGACTTCTCATGCCACTTCTTGCATTACTATTCAACCAAGATGTTCTACTGAATAGCATCCCTTCAGAATTCATCTAACTCGTTTAATTGTAGAAGATGTTGTTGTTGTGCTTCAGAGAGATCTAGCTCCAATTGGATTGTAGTCCTGAAAGTCTTGATCTTGAATTCTATCGGCAAGAGGACCTGTTTTCTGTACACCAACTCATATGGTGTGTGTCCTATGTTATTTCTCCAAGTGGTTCGATAGGCCCATAATGCATCCGGTAATTTTTCATCCCAATCCTTTATGTGCATATTTACCATCTTTGTGAGGATGGACTCAATCACCTTATTTGTGGACTCCACCTGACCATTTGCTTGCTGGTGATACGGTGTATATTTCCTATGCCATATTTTTCACTACTCCATCAAACCCTGTACCAAAATTAGAAATAAATTGTGGTCCATTGTCAGAAACAATTTCTCTAGGCACACCAAATCTAGTAAAGATTTCATAAAAAAGAAAATCAGCAACAACTCTTTCAGTAGCAAAAGAAACATCTTTAACATCTACCAATTTCGTAACAAAATCTGTACAAGCCAAAATATGCTTTTTATTTGATGATGCTAGATTTATTGGTCCTACGAAATCAATGGCCCATTTTTCAAAAGGCTCAATAATAACTTGAGGAAATAAAGGCATTTCATTGGTTTGATTAGGTTGGTCAATTCGCTGACATCTATCGCACTGCTTGACATATTGTTTAGCATTGTTGAAAAAGGAAGGCCAAAAATAGCCATCTCATAACACTTTGTATGCAATTCATCTATCAGCGAAGTGACCCCCACAAGGTTCAACATGGGAAGATTTTAAAATATCAAACACTTCCTCCTCTCTTACACATCTACGGATAATGAGATCTTCTCCAGTGTAAAATAGGTCTCCTTAGATCCAGGAATATGCAACACTTTTCTGAATGATATTCTGCTTTTCACGGGTGGATAAGTGAGGTGGTAGTTTTCCAATGACTAAATAGTTAGTTATGTCGGTAAACCATGGGGATTTTGTCAACATAGCTAAAAGATGTTTGTCAGGAAAATCATCATCAACAGGAATTGTTTCACCAGGAAAAATTAACCTTGAAAGATAATATGCTACTACATTTGATTTTCCTAGTCTATCAACAATAGTAATATTAAATTCTTGTAACAATAGCAACCACCTAGTCACTCTACTCTACTTAATGGTTTATTCATCAAATATTTTATTGTGGAATGGTCAGTATGCACAAAGACTTCATATCCTATAGTATAATGTGAATTTATTAATAGAAAAAATTACAGCTAAAAACCCTTTCACAGTAACAGTATAATTGAGTTCAGTGGGTGACAAGTTTTTACAGCTAAAAGCTCTTTCTCCATTAGTTTGTCTTCTTCTTGTCCTAAAGCTGCACCAATAGCAGTATCTGCGGCATTAGAGGAAATATGAAATGGGAGGGACTAGTTTGGTCCTCTCAAGACTGGAGCCTGGACGAATTTTTCCTTCCATGTCTCAAAGGACTGTTGGCAAGCTGTGGACCAAGAAAACTCACTATCTTTAGCCAAAAGTCGAAAAAGGGGGGTAGCTATCCTTGAGAAATTCTCAATGAATCTCCTATAGTAGCGTGCATCTCTTAGAAAACCTCACTTCCCTTTTATTTTTTGGTATAGAAAGACTCAGAATGACTTCTATTTTTGTAGGGTAAACCTGGATACCTTTGTCGGAAATGAGATGGCCAAGAACCACTCCCATCTTCATATTAACCTACATTTCTTATCACTCAAGGTGAGATGAGCCTCTTGGTAGTGAAGAAGCACTTTTTGTATATTCCTGAGGGCTTCCTGAAATGAATCGCCAAACACAAAGAATTCATCCATATAGATTTCTACACACTCAAGGTCAACAAAAAATTCCAAGACTGCCCTTTGAAAGGTAGTCGAGGCATTACAAGCCCAAAGGGAAGCACTCGGTAAGAAAATATACCCCATGGACATGTAAAAGTGGTTTTCTCTTGATCCTCGGGTGTTAACTATATCTGGTTATATCTGCTAAAACCATCTAGAAAAGAAAAGTACTTCTTACCAACAAGGGTATCGAGTACCTGATCGATGAAAGGAAGGGGGAAGTAATCTTTTAGAGTGGATTTATTCAATTCTCTATAGTAAAAATGCATCATCTACCATCTTTCTTTGGGACTAATACTAACGAAGAGACCCATTGGTTGTCAGAAATGGGATAGATAAAATCAACATCTAAGAGTTTTTGTAATTCTTCCTTTACAATGTCACTTAGAGCTGGGTTCACTCGCCTTTGGGGTTGTTAGACAGGTCGAGCTCCATCCTGTATATAGATGTGGTGTGTACAAGTTTCAGGAGGGATGCCTTTCATATCTTTGTAACCCCATGCAAAGGCATCGAGATGGTTCACAACAAATTCACAAACTGCTCTTGCTGAGAAGGATCCAAGTTTGAATTGATATATAAGGATTTACTTGGAATAATCTCAACAAGAGTAGTATCAGGCTCAAGAGTACACAAAGGTGTCGCTAGAGATGGTGGTGATGGAGGTAGAGAGTCATATCTTTCCTGAAAATCTAGACTAAAAATCTGACTCATTTACTCAAAATTAGGCATGGTGTCTAGATTGTTCAGGAAGTCTTGAATCTCAACCTCCTGCGAGGACTCAGAATTCTAATGTATCAAGGAAACAGGCTGAGTCTCCTCATCACTACTATAGTCTAACCATAAAGTTTCTCGAAGTTCCTAAATGGATCTAATGGGTGGATATAAGGTGACTTCTTTCTAGAATATCCATGGGAAATATACATATCACCAGAACGACATCTGATATAAGCATCGGCCGTAGCAAGCCATGGTCGTCCCAAGATCAAGGGATGCCCTCCCACAGGGTTCTTTGGCTGAATCACAATTAAATCTACTGGATATTCCCAAGAATCTAGGGAAATGACCACATCATCCAACACCCCTTCCGGCTTGATTTTAGATCTATCCACTAATTCAAGAACAGTGGGAGTAGGAAGAATATGGACCAATCCAATTTGATCCATGGTTTGCTTGGTCTCAACATTAATGGTTACCCCTAGGTTGATAAGTACATTGGAGACAAGGACATCACCTATCTGAACAGAGACAATAGGGTTTCCAGGGTCGGTATATTTTTCCATGTGCATACACCCCGTCATTAACTCTGTTGCTCTACCAACAAACTGAATAGTTTGAGGTTACAATCTTCTCCTTCCTAGCTTCTTCAGATAGAGTTCCCTAATGAATTTTGTATAAATGGGGATCTCTTTGATAGCTTGGAGCAAAGGTACCCTTATGAAAAGGTTCCTAATCTCATAAGCCAGGCTAGACTCAGGAATGGGGTCTTTCTTCTCCACAACTAACCTCTCTAGATAGGGAGGCCGGTTGGAAGAAGATGACAAGGGATCAGAATGTATAGGGATAGGTTGAATGGCATCATCTTTTTTAGAATGGTTAGGAGTTTCCTCCTCTCCTTTCTCATTGATAATCACCATAGGCTGTTTTTTATTTTCTAAGATTACTATCTTCCCTGATCTCAATTAGAGATCATTGACTCCAACAAACATAGTCTAATATCTGGATGAAGAAAGTGGGTTCATAAAATGGATCATTTGTACTTCTTTATTATTGGGGTTGGTTAAAGGTTGAGCAGGCAGCAGTGAAGGTCGAAATGGTGGAGGTAAAGGTAATGGTGGCATAGATTGACTCGGCTGAGGTAATGATGGTTGAGGCATTGGGTAAGGTGCATATGTAGGAGGGTATGATTGCATAGATCCAGGATAGGAATGATGTGAATGGTTTGGCCCTCTCCACCCTTGTTGCCACGATTGGGAGGGTTGTCCATACTGATATTGGTTCCCATGTTGCCAATGTTGAGAGTGACCAGTGTTCGGATAGGAATATCAGTTTGCATTATAACCAAAGAAATGTGGTGGAGGTTCAGGAACCATACCTACACTTACCTGAGGCTAATTTCTTCGTGCTCCCATAGCATGTAGTGATTCAGCTTTAGGTTTTCCTCCATCAAGTATAGCTTTCAGCCCAGGTATGAAGGGACATTTTTCTATAGCATGGTTATCCACACAAATTGCACATTTATTAGTTTCTTTAATATCAAGAGGGCATTCTCTTAAAGGATGCTTTCTTCTACATCTAAGACAGAAAATAGACAAGTCTCTTACTCTTCTACAAGTTTTTGCTGAAACTTCAAAGAGTCGATTTTTTTTACTAACAGTATTCATTATTTCAATTTTCATATTGTCCATTTTGTTTTCTAATCCAATAATCATAGCATCAGTAGATTTAGTTTTCCTGTTTCTATTCTGAATCCCTTTACCGGATCTATATTGGTTCCTCGAGAATTTCCTACACAAGTCACAGATCTGATCCAAAGGTTTTTGAGCAATATCCCCTTGTCCTAATAGATTTAAATTATTCCTAGCATGATCAATAAGCCCACATAAGAACAAGGTTCTAATGGTACTTAGATCAAATTTGTGCTTTGACCTTTGGAGGATGTACAGGAATCTCTCCAAGTAGTCCTCTAGCATTTCATCATTATTTTTCACAATAGTAAAGATTTCATCTTGAATATCTCTAGTTTTATAATATTCCTGATATTTTGATAAGAACACTCTCTTCATTTTCTCCGAAAAATTTATAGTGCTCCCTCCTAGTCCCATGAACTAGCGAAGTGTTGCGTCCTTGAGAGTTGCATGAAACAACTTTAAATTTTGGGCATTAGATGAGTAATCATAACTTCTATACAAAATATCAAACTCAAATAATAAAGAGTCTGGATCTTCATGTACCTTACCATAGAAATGAGGAAGAGCTGATGGTAAAATATTTTTCATTTGTACTTGTATATTAGGATTCATAATCGGGAATCTGAAAGTGGATTGTTCCTTCATTTACCTAATTTTCACCACTTATTTCTACATGGTCTTCCATATCTTCCATTTTTTTTCTTCAACACAAACCGCTCTCAACAAGCTGAGAAGGCTAACTATGGATTCCAACAGTCTCCTTCTTCCCCTTTATGGGTTGTGTCACACTTGGACCACTGCTACCAGAGCCAAGTGGACTGTTCCTGCGTGATGAGTTTGAGTTTGTTTGGACTTTATACCTACAAAAGAAGTCCCAACATGAGTTTTGGTTTCAGATTTATCAGTATTTCTTTGTCCCTTAGTGGGCTTCGAACCCCTACCTCTTTTAGGCGTTCATTTCAAAAAATGACAAAATGAAATTCAAATAAAAACTGCAATTTTCAAAAAATAGATTAGAACCTATAAATTCCTTCAAACAATAGAAGCACACTGTAGAAAAAAATAATAGCAGACTTACCCCTATTGCAAAAAATGGAAAATTCTTACCAATTCTAATCGCCTCCCTGGCAACGGTACCAAAACGTTGGGTGCAGGAATTGCACATAAGAAAAATCCTCAACACTTAATTGTCAACTCGGGGGTTTCGTAAACTTAAACATGAAGCACAGGCAATGCCTGAAGCAGTATGAACTTTTCCAATTCCTAATCCTACTTCTTAAAGGAAATGTGTTGTAGAATCAGACAGAAAAAAACCGTAAAGACAATTGACACCAAAGCAACTCTAGTGCTGGAATGTAAAAGAACACTTTGCAAGTAAATCAAGTAAAGGAGTTTTCACACAACTGAAACAATCTTAAATGCTAGAATGAAATGTTATTTTCATCTTTAGATAGATTACTAACAGTCTGACAAGTGGGCCCTTGCAGAGATCTATTTTCCTCTTGATATTCCTTCTACACAAACAACCTATTCCTGCATTGTTGCAATCTGCTTGTATTAGTGCAGGTATAGTGTCTCTATGTAAAAGTATATTTTACCTCCCTTGCTGAGGATTTATGTCTTTGTTAAGGTTCTCTAAGCCTCAGGGCTTAGAGCATTCTGTTTTTGTGACAAGAGACCAGCTCTTGCACCAAGGCAGAGTTTCCTTCACGAAGTTTCCAATTACTTTCGAAAAGACTAAAGGACATGCTGAAAAAGAATTGCAGCTGCAAATGAAATCCTGAAATAAATTGTCTATGGAGAGGAAATTCTTTAATTAATTAAGTCTTTCAAAGGAAGTAAACTTCATGAAATGAAAGCAACTCAAAGTAATCAAAGCAGCAGTCTAAGTGATCTGCACGTGTCAACTAACTTTGGCAATCCACTCAAATTGTTTTTGTTCCTTAGTCATAAAAACATAAAATGAAATTATAACGTGTCTGTGATAAATTCATGCAATTGTTCTCAAGTCCTTTAGAAATATGCCTTTAATGCTGAAGACAATTACTAAAGTTAACGGTTCATTTTCTTGAAAAATAACTGGAAATGGTATGCAGGAA
This sequence comes from Pinus taeda, assembly GCA_000404065.3. Classification (NCBI taxonomy): domain Eukaryota; kingdom Viridiplantae; phylum Streptophyta; class Pinopsida; order Pinales; family Pinaceae; genus Pinus; species Pinus taeda. Next base: position 35,539 of record APFE031749193.1, read on the forward strand.
AGAAATTCAATGTTTGCTATAAAATAAATAATTGAACTGAAGTGTAGGAAGTTACATGCATTGATACAGGAAAAGGGCTACATGCACGATCCAAGTGAGAGCGAATTGAGACAAGGATTGCGAGTAAAGGAATGCGAGAAAGGAATTCCAGAAAAGAAATAAATTCAACTAACTCCCAAGCCACAGATCCATTTCACACTTTAACTACCAAATAGATTCAAGTCAGAATTTTAGAAATAAATATCAAAACTACTCACACCACGCAACTACAAAAGAAATATTCACATTGTCTTTCTGAATACCGAAAGCACAAGGGGTAAACGAGTTCGATTGGTTGGGCCCTAGCCAACCAGCTCGTTTCACATTTAAGAAAC
>APFE031749202.1:1137-23774 GCA_000404065.3 Pinus taeda
TCAGTTTGACTCAGTTGAACTAGTTGTAGTTAGTCTAACTGGAAAATAAACTAATGTTGAGTGGTGTGAATTAGTTATAAATTAATTCACTAATTATTAACTCATAATGCAACTGAAGAATACATCAGTTAACTCAGTGCATGGACAGTTTAGTGGAGACAGGTGTTAGAGGTAAGTGAAAGGGTGAGTTGTGACTATCAATTGTGCATGAGATTTGCACATGCAATGGATTGAGTAATGCCAATGAGGCCAAGGGAAATTGTAGCTTGTGCTCATGTGATTTTTCCAAGTAAATACGAGTTTGCTTGAGCCATTCTCATTCATTCTCTTGCAGGATTTCGCAGTGGAGGCAGGCAAAGTAGCGGAGGAGATTTGAACTTGTGATTGATTCAGATCTGAGCTAGTTTTGTGTGTAACAGGTGGAGATAATACTAGATACTTGTGAGGAGTATTGTACTATGTATTGTTACATGTTCTCAATCAATATAATATACAGATAGTTGGGGTTTTTAGCAAGATTCTTTCCCCGGGAAAACACTGCGTTGATATGTGTGATTGATGCTTCTATGTGCGCATGTTATTGTTTCTGCTTCTGTAAATTGATGATCAACGTAGAGGAGGTTACGTATTATGCATGTATTCTTCAATAGTGTATAATCGGGATAATCTATGTGAATATGTGTCATATTATTCAAAATTTCTACACTAGGATCCATTCCAATAGTCCGGTTGGTCATAACAGTCTGTGGTGGTATTGACTCCATTCCTGCCGACAAAAGTAAAAGAATCATACATCCCTGTGAAGCCACAAACACCTTTTCTCTACTTGCAATTTATGCACGCAAGCTCAAGATATTCATTTGGATAAGAGGTTTTTTGGGAGCAGCCCAATGTTGGAGGAGATATTTTGTTATTTTTTCTTCTATTGTAGCTCATTTACATTAGTTGGTAGCTGTGCAAAAGGTCTTCCAGCGGGGAGGCAAACAATGAGAGGCATTTGATGCTTTAAAACAAAATATCAATTCAACGTTTATACTTACTCTTCTAAACTTGAAAAAGTCATTTAAGTTTCAGGTTTATGTATGTGACTATGCCATGGGTGCAGTATTTACGCAATGTGGTAAGCCCATTTCTTTTCATTCAGAAATTTTCAGTGGTGAAGTGTTTAAGTTGTAGTGACAAAGACACTTCTATTGGATGTGTTTTTTCTATTATTTCACTCGATCAGAGGTATAAGAAAGGTATAAGCGACAAGTTTGTTGATGTACTTTCTAGGCCTATAGTTTGTATAACTACTTTCCTCAAGCATCATTTTGTTTTACATGAAAGTTATGTTCAGAAGAATAAATACTTTCAAGATGTACATTCAAGCTTGAATCAAAGAAATCAAGTGGAGGAATTTGTTTACCATTTGCATCATAATGTATTGCATCATCTTGGTCAGAAGGATGTTGCTATTGATAGTAACATGGACAAAGCCAAAGAGTTAATTGAACGACTCCAAATGGTACATCAAATAGTGCATGAACAACTTGAAAATGGCAAAGGAAAATACAGAGTAAGGTACGATAAGCATCGTGTAGATCACAAGTTCCAACTCAGTGATAAACGGATAGAGTTGGAAAGGTGAGGGAATTGTACCCTCACCTATTGGATAATTGAAAGTGATCCTTTTGGGGTCCAAAAAGCTTCCAATGGGGAGGAGTGATCAAGTGCTCAAAATTAGGCTCACAACTCAAAATGTCAAAATCTCTATAAACTTATCTTCAGATCGAAGAGCTCATCATCCTGATTCCAATGGTGCGAATGACACTCGAATCCGAGCTCGTATGAAGAAGTTAGAGCAAGTCAAAGTTTAGGCTTGACTTTGACAGATGGCAGGAAAAGGTGATGTGGAAGGGCTCTTCATTGAATGTGGAAACGCCAAGGGTCAGGCTGCCATTGGCCCCCGCATTTTACAAATCGCATGTCACAAGTGGGTCAGGGTTAAAAATTGGCCCTGAGCGATGCGATAATCACAATCGCACATCACAATAGGGTAGGCAAAAAGGCATTAAAGAATCGACCCTGGCAGTTGCAATGCGACGATCAACCCCCGAGCAGGGAAGGGTTGCAATGCAATAATCACAATCACACACCGCAGAGAATAGAGTCTCGCATATATAAGAACATCGGTACTCTACCGATTGCGAATTGCGATGGGGCAGTCGATGCCGATAGATTATCGACTGCCACACGACAAAATTTTCGCTCAGTTAGTGCTTTTTGGAGCTAATTTGTAGGATCATGTCGAATTAGGACCAATCTGTAGAGTGAATAGTGGGAAAACTAGGAGAGGTCATAACTTCTTCATTTTTCCACCAAATTGGATGCAAAAAAAGGCTATAGCCATTTTTGGATATTTTGGACTCATTGGAGCAGGTTTCAGAAGCATTTGACCATTATAAACACATATTTGTACACTTTTGAGCATAATAGAGAGACCCAAGCCATTGGAAGCTGGACCAAGGAGACATAGCCCAAAAGAGGTGAACTCTTTTATCATGTTCCTGTTGTAATGCGTTCTTTTTTTATAATGTTTTGTAGATGTTTATGATGTTGTTCGGTCTCTTTCTTATGTTAAATTGTTCATAAAATTAACATAAAAGCTCATCGTTTCACTTGCAAAAAGTCATGAATACTTAAGCACAATGAAAGCATTTTGTTTCTAATTTGAGGAGGATCTTAGCACATTAATCTAATATTCTAAATCAGATCGGGACCTATCCAACTATAGTTGCACTTCCCTCTTTCCATTGAAATTCTACCTAGAAAATACAATTGGGAAACCATGATAGAAGAGACCCATAGGTGAATGAAGCTTAGAACTAAAACAAAGGGATTGAGTACAAGGATTTAAAAGTGAGAGAAGTTACCATACCAGGTCCAAAGATTAAGGAGGTCAATATTTGAGAAAAGTTGATTTGAATGGTGTTAGGACTAACAAAACATGACGCAAGAATTAGCATGATCCCTAACATTCATGGCATAACATGGGGACCTATTGTTCAAGAGGTCGATCAATGTTAAGTGGGTGACCATAATGGAAATATTCATCATGCTAAAAAAATTCCCTTCATGAATGTTTGTGACACTGGATATACAAGTTACAAAGAACATGTCCTTGCATGAAGTGTCCCCCAATTTAATGGGAGAACGAAGTGTGGCACCATCTATTTTTCCAAGGGATTATGTATCCTTGTCACCCGATATGGGGTTTTAAAAAGGAGGACATGGAAGTGGGATGTGATTCACTTATTTGTTAAAGGGTCATGGGAGTTATGAAGAACATGTCCTTTCACCGAGTGTGTCCCATTTAGCGGGAGAAGGGAGTCTGGCACCATCTCTTTTCCCAAGGGATTATGCCTCCTTGTCATCTAATATGAAGATTTAAAAGGATGACATGGTAGTGGGATGTGATTCACTTATGTGTGCAAGTGCGATGGGAACATTTAATATGACCTCTCTATGTGCAACAAAAAATGCCACCACTACCTCAAGGTTCCCATATGGCTTGAGGCTAGGCCCTCATGTGAACTAGACCTTCCTTTTTAATGGCGAAAAACTCCTTGCCTTCCACCATTAAATCGAAGCTCTTTGGACAAAATGATTTCTTCACTATTTTAATGTTAAATTTGAACTATTAAAATTCATTTTATTTTTTTTAATTCAAATTTAAGAATTAAAATATAACATTATTGTTTTACTTAAAAATGCTCTAAAACATAAAATAGAAAAAATAATATCCCATAATATTAGATTTAAAAATAATAAAATAATATATTCATTAAAAGATATAATAACAAAAAAAATATTTCAATCTTGATTTTAAATTTACATCAATTTTTATATAAAAAAAAAAAAAAAAAAATTATTTTATAAATATAATACATTTATAAAATAATTAAAAAACATCTTAAATTAATACTCCCTACACTATTTTAAAAATTTATATACCTTAAAATTCAACGAAAAACATTCACAATTTCAAGCCAAAAAAGAAAAGAAAGAACTCACACAAAACCATGCCAACTTTATCTTTCTCATTTTAAAATACTAAGAAAATAAAAACTTCCCCAATTAATAGTGGTATCTGATAAACCTTTTAACTATGTTTTATCACAAATTTCACAATGCAAAAAGTTGGATTTCCATAAATCAAAATAGAAATTAAAAGAGAGAGCGCACCCACCACGATGTCCCCTTGCGCGTTGGTGATGGTGCCGCCTGGAGTAGGCCATGCTGGCCAACCATGCCTAAGCTTCTTATTAGTCCATTTCATAAGGCAGTAGGGACTATGGTAATCAAAATGCTTTGGAAAATGTGTAGATATTAAAAAAACCAATGGTTTAAACTTAAATTAATCAAATTTTTGTTGTATATGCTTCTTTCTTTTTTTCCTTGGCCTTTTTCTCAGCTTATTAAACACTGTACATGTATTTCTCGTTTTTTCCTCACCTTTTTCGCAGCTTATTAAACACTGTGACTGTTTTATGTTAACCAATTAAAGCAAGTTTTATATTAACTAATCAAATGCTTTGAGTTTTTATTTGGCCTCTTCCGGAGGTAGAGAGTCGTGAAACTTTGAATTAAAATTAAATATGAATTTTTTTTTTAAATTTATGAGATAATAAAGTAATGTTGAGTTGAAATTAAATATTATGAGACCATCTGCATGCAGGCTGTTAATTTATTGTCAATGCATGCAGGCTACTGATTTGTTGTCAAAAAAGTTGCTGACATGGCAGGGTAGGCATCACAGTGTCTCATGGCATGTTAGCCATATGCCAAGTCTCTCATGGTTACAAATACAATGCAACCTCCCATACCAATTCAACTCTATTTCCGTTAGGCATATCTATGATGGCAAGCAACACTGAAACCAGTAGATTTTGACAATGAATTTGAGAGCTGCTAGAATAAGTCTCTACTATTGGAAAACAAGAACCAGTCTCTGTTGTTGGAAAAAAATAGACACTGTGAGATATTTATGCTTTAATTTTTAAAATTGGTTTATAAATAATAATAATGTGTAATTTTTTTTGTTGTATTTTAATTTATTCACTAAAATTATTTTTAAGGTATTTGAAAAAATTAGATACTTGTCCTGCATTTCTTTTACACTGGATATATTACTGAATTCGATTTGTGCACAACAATCATCGAATTCATTGGCTCCTGCAAGGATTAAAACTTCGGCTTTGCAGGCATACTGTGTTTCCAACTGATCATTCTAGCTACCAATTGACTAGTATTTATAGTTATAGTACCCTTGGAATTGTAATCAAGCTGGAAAAAGGAATGTTTTTCCCATTTCCCATGGTTTAAATTGATGAATACAGTTGCATTGTTGGCGGTTTCACATATCCCGTTATATTTCTGGACAAGATTAGTGTTAATTTATGATTTTTCTAATGTTGAGCTGAAGTGGCCATTTTTCTTTTAACATATCATCACAAAAAGCCAAATGGCCCTCAAATAAGTTCTAGGTTGACTCCTTGTTAATGGCGGTGTAGAAAGTCAACACTTTAACTCCAACACTTTACAAAAAGGTTTAATGAGAGTATGTGATAAATAATATATATTAAGTTTAGAACAATGCTTTGTGAACACTATATATTTAATTTTATATTAATGTCTTCTAATTGTTTGAAATCTTAATCACTTGTTAAATGGTTTTGTAATACTATTAAAAAAATATGGTTTAATCACATGTAAAACATATGTTAAAACCTTGCATCTGTGAATATTCATTCACATACATCTTATTATTGATGTTAGTAAATACCATTCTATTCCATCTTGATTTTATTCTTTTTTACGAGGAAGTCTCTGTTTGTTTCTACAACACTTCCATTGGCTCTCCGGTTTAGGATTTTAAGTTACACCAATTCATCCTTGGCTGAAACTGCAGTGTTCCTTGGCATTCTTATCTTCAACTTGTTTGCCAACTTGAAACAAGAAGATACCCGGCCAAATTCCTGGAAAGCTTGGCACTTAGAATTTCTGGTTTTAGAAATCTGGCAACTGCATCCTTCTATTTTGTCTGCTACCTCCAAGATTACCTTGTCTGACAGAGGTTTGCTTGTGTCTATTTCTAGTATCTACACATCATACAGTAGTGATCATGCCTTTTTATCCCTGATTTGTTTCTTATGCTCAAGATTTCTGAGGTAGATAGTTAAAAATCCCCAGCATGAAGAAAGATTGTAATCCACCATTCCAGTACATCTGCAAACAAGCAAAGACAGTTGAACTTGTAAAAACTGAATCTTCCTTGTAGTTTTCCACAATGTAAAACACATCTGGAAATAACAGTTGAAGAAGCAACTTTTGCTGTTATGTTTCACTTAAAGATATGATTGATAACTTTCTGGCAATAATCAGCAATTACCCCATCTAAGCACTGCCTTTTTACCCTGTGTCTTCCATGCAAGGAAAAAAAATATTAAACACCTCAATCAGATTAGGCCACTTTCATATGTTTGTCTGTTGTTCGCAGAAAACAACAACAGGAAAATGTCTCAACATAGTCCTTGATGATGCTTGTATACTTGTACAGTAGCCTGTGGCTTCTCTTTACAATACATTCATTGCTGACTGTATTCATTTAATGGGATCATGAAGTTTGTGTCATCTGAGGGCTGAAAGGATTCTCATTACATAAAGCCCTAAAATTACCTATCAAGTGGCATTTACTCCATGAAGCGGACTGCATAGCCCGCCATTGTTGCTTTTGTTTTTCCCTATGATACAGCGTGATACCTACGCATTTCTGCTCCTCGATTTATCAGCCTTTTTGCCTTATGGTAATTTATCCTAGGTCATTTAGCTTCAGGTGCTCTGAATGAATGAGTTGATTACTTAAAATTGACATTATTATCCAAAAACACAATACAGTCTATTCGACACTACAGTCTTAAGGACTTGCTGCTTCACAACTCGCCTTGTTTTCTTTCGATCTTAAAAAAAACACTACTTTACCTTTGTCCTTGTTTTCTTTCGATCTTAAAAAAAACACTACTTTACCTTTGTCAATGAGTCTTAATTCGAAAGGTTCTTACTTTGAATGCTTCGCAGCTCGCCTTGTTTTCTTTCCATCTTTGGAAAAACAACACTAGTTTACCTTTGTCAATGGGTCTTAATTCGAAAGGTTCTTTCTTCGAATGGTTGCGGTCTGGGATTTTAACTTCAACTTCAGTTTCTGTTGTAGTGAACTTAAAAATCTCTATTATTGATTTTCAAGTAATTTTTGCATTAGATTGTGAAAATTAAAAAGAAAGTTACTCATAAAATATATCTTTTTTAAATTTTGAAAGCTTCTTTTCTATTTTAAAATATACACATTTATCCATATAAATATACACATAAATAATATAAAAAAATAAAATTATATAAATAAAATTTCATACCAAATGTAACTATACATACATCTTAAATATTTGTAATTAATTATATATGTATCTCACTTACTTATCCAATTTAATTGCATCAACTCTTATGCTTCTTTATAAGATTCCACCTCTCTTCCCAAATCAACTACCATCATATCTTCTTCTTTTTTATTTTTTTTATTTTTTCCAGATCAAGTACCATACCTTTTCTTCTTCTTTCTTTTTTTTATTTATTTTTATATTTATATATAATATATATTATAAGAGAGGCACTCTCTGACAAAGTATAGTAGAAATGATGTAATATAATATTTAACATTTTGACTAAACCAAATTAGATAAAAATAACACAAAATTTAACTAAAATAGATAAAAAGATTAATATAATGCAATGTAAACATTTTAACTCAATCAAAATAAAATAAACAAAAATAACCTTATAGAAATAAAATAAAAATAAAAAAGGTCCATGGTATTGATTTATGGTAATCATGTGGAATATAATCTATTTAAAAGGAAAATTAAACCAACCCAAATCCATCTTAACTCCAAATCTACTAAGGGGAGGGACTCTCCATCCCACCATGGAAGAGATATTGTAATGTAATGTTTTTAACATTTTGACTAAGTCAAATTACATATAAAAAAAAAAACAAACAAACAAACAAAAAAATTGTAATGTGTTGTAAGCATTTTAACTAGATAAAAAAAAAAACAAAATAATAATAACCCTATAAAAATAAAATAATAACAAAAATAAAAATGGCCCATGGTATTGAGAACCCATGGTATTCATGTGGAATATAGCATATTTAAAGGGTTAAATTAAACCAACCTAAATCCATCTTAACTATCTACCAAATATAGTTGAGAGGGATAAAATCCCTTGATATGCAAACCTCTTTTAGAGTGAAAATGTTTTATTTCCATTAAACATGAATATTTTCATGTCTTACAGTATGCTATATGTTGAGTTTACATGTCCAAGAAGTGCACTCTCTTGGCTTATAGGGAAGCCATGAACTCATTAATATCAATCTTGCAATCTAATTAACATGATCATGTTGTTAGTGTTGAAGATGTTGCAGAAGTGCTTGAAGTTGTTGAATTTGAAGTTGTTGTAGGTGTGGGAGAGAACTCTAAAATTTCTCTAATTCAAAGAATGAACACATATTAAAGCATAGTTATCTGTGTTTGCAACCCTTGTTAGAGAAAAATCAATGTTCACATCACATAATATCAATGGGTAATCAACATCTGTGTCCTATAGCATGTATAAATAAATTTATGGGCCTTGGCTTATGCAATCATTGTTGTTGGCTTATGTTACTTCAATTTTTTTTTAATAGTACGGTGTTCATTTTTCTTGGATTGATCTTCAAAGTTGGAAATGAATAAGTAGACCACAAAGAGATAGCCTTGGAATACAAAGATGAAAAATTTCAGTTCAAATCCCTACATTGGAATACAAATATTCAACAAGGTATGTATATAAAAGGATGCATTTTGGATTATAGAACTTCTAGTAAATTGAATTCTGTGAGAACACATGAATTTCATAGCAGAGAGAGAAAGAGGAAGAGGTCTAGAAGTGAAGCAAAATTGAAGAAGAGGAGAAGAGGAGATAATGGGATGTAAAGGGAGTAGAGATATAGTGCAGAACAAAGCCAAAGAAAAAGAAGAACTATGAATTCAAGGACTAGGTAAACCAGGTAAATTTGTAATCTTGTTGGGGGATTGGTGTCTCCTTTCACGCAATACCCTGAAAAAGAACAAGTTGGAGATTGTAAGAAGAGGGAGTGGGTTCTCCTAAAAAGTTGCAGCTTATAGAAGAAACGAGAGGTTGAAGTCTCCTGTAGGTAGAAGCCTACAAAATTTATGTAAAAGAGGGAGTGGGTTCTTTCCTCTACATCATAACAAAACTTTATGGTTTTCTCCCTTTATGGGTTTCCACTTATATCTAGTGTTACATGTGTTGAATATAAGTCTTGTGTGTATTCTTCTGATTCATGGTTAATTTCTGAACATCCATAAAACCTTTCTAACTATAAAATAAAAAATTAAAAGTTTGTTAAAATAATTTGAAATCAGTAATTTAAAAGGACCTAATTACTAGTCTACCCCCACGCTCAGTAATTGTCTAGTTCTCAACACCCTATATGATTTATAATTTGCTCGCTCTACAATGGCCTCCCTCTCACTCTCAATCCCCAAACTTGCACCCATTTCTTGAATTTTATCTTTCTAGGTTTTGGCCCTTACTTAGTGCCATGTCGAGGCAACAATGTGCTTAAGGCATAATTTTGGAGCCTAAGATTCCACAAGTAAATCCAGAGCTTAGATCGAAGCCCAATCTATAGCAAGGAACCTATCTTTCAATCACCCCTCCCAAATTCCAATATGATATTTGCTAATTTGAAGCCTAGGATGCAAATGACTAGAATGCCCACTCTATCTTAGAAATTCAAGTGGAAGTTTTGACTGGGTCTCAAATCTTGACCACATTAGAGCTCACAAGAACTATTATTTTCACTTCATAACTCTAAACTGGAAAATGAAAACCCTATTGGGTCATGTCATCAAAGAAAAGAAAGAGGATGAAATGAAATCATATCCTACCTCAACAACATCCAAAGGATTCTGAAACACCAACACTCTTTCTTGGTCAGCTTGGATACTCATTTGGCCCACATTGGGAGTCATCTTTAGTGTGGGAGACACTCTCGCAAGTCCAAGTATTTAGGATCCCACCCCGACTACTTCCTTTGAAGAATGATGCATGCCCAAGTCTCTTGTTATTTCAAGTTTATGGTTAGTGAAATCTATTTTACTTTCTTATATGTTTCCCAATTGTGGTTTACTAGCACTACTGATGAAAGGAGATTTTGGGGGTAAACCAATTTCCCTTTTCATATCAATTTTCGATCTTGAGGCTTGTGGGTTATGGCCCACAAACCTATCGGGAGTGTATTTGAGGCCTTCAGCCTTTAAAAAAAACGGACCACAACACTTTATCGGATTTTCCTTTGAAAACCTGGGACCATTCATTTAATCGAAATACACAGGATTACTCGGGAAAACCGAAGCCAAACCATAAGGCTAGACTTAAAAAAGTATACCCCGCTTCTATAAAATCTTCGGGTCGGCACTTTCCAGCCTTCCTACAGCGCTGCTCCAATCTCTGAAATTCCGATACCTCCGATCGCCGATCATTGCATATTAGCAATATCACTTCATCGACCCTCAGTCTATCACAATATCGCATGTCGGCACATTGGCATTCCTCCGACCTCCAACCCTTGACCTCTATCTAATGCGATTTGCGACTAGATCGCGACTGTTGATCCTGACTCTCGATCCGATGGTTGCAATTACATCGCACATCACCATCGCTTTGGATCTCCGATCACCAATCAAACAATCCTCCATCATTGATCTTCCTCCATCATATCCGACAGTTGATGTTGATTTCGGGTGGACAAGTAGCACGAGGATTAACCGCCTGAAAAGTGGCTTCCTCTCTCCTCCTCATTACTACGTGTTGCTTGATGAGTGGAATTAGGTTCCAATTCAAATTACCACTTACCACTTGTGATCTCGCCCGAAATACCACCTTTCACTTTTAAATCCATTGATGCAATATCAATGAATTACTCTGTAGCGGTTCCATCTGGGCTGTTGATCTTACAGATCTAACAGTCCCTGTGTATTGTTGCATTTGTTCCTCCTTTGCTTTGTTCTCGTTTTCTATTGATGGATTTTACGCTAAAACCCTATTTTCTCTGTCATACTTTTCCTTCACACTGAACACTCATATATAACAATATTTCGTTGGGTTGCCATCGATCCTACAGTGATCGATGGTAGATCAACACACTTACTACACAAGACTTCAAGCCATCATGCATATATACATAGATAACTCAAAAGGCATTATTACATAAAACACACACGGAATCCACACAACACGCATCTATTCATTATACAATATTGAATACAGATTAAGGCATTTCAGCCTTAGTAACAATTCTCCTCTCGACTACATTTTGAACACTCTGTTTACAAATTGTTATCTATCACTCCGTCCCTATTGAACATGCAGGTTCATTATTTATAAGAACACATTAGATCGGATCACTAAAAGGATCCAATCAAATCCTCTCCATGAATCACTCAACTATCCCTAATTCTCTCTACATGCATACATATGTGGTAGATTACATTTAATGAAGTCTTCGAGAGACTTTATCCATTCCATCATTTACTCTATTTTAAATAGATTTATCCCCTGTTCAGCCCCGATGGTCCACGTCTTCTCATCCTCTGCTTTGGATTCCTCTTTTAATTAAGGGGGGTCAAATGCTCCTACATCAGACTCCCGAGGCACAAAAATTTATGACCTCCTGGTCATATGCTTCTCCTTGTCCTTATCAATTCTACCACTTCTCAGTGGAACTGCCTTCATGATCTTCTGTGAGCTGCAACCAACCTCTGCAGTAACAGTCTTCCTCTACTATACGATACCTCACCAAGGTTTCTCCTCTGAGCTTAGTCTTTTGACATCCTTTTGGTTATCTCCTCTTTGGAACCACTTGAGCACTCCATGCTCTAGGTTGCTGCAAGTCTTCTCACCTTCCGCTTCCGTTCATTGTATGACAGTAAAGACCATAACTCTCCAATCTCTAACACAACTATACCTCCTTCTCCCTTCTTCCTTCTCCCAGGAAAACTTCCCCTTTAACATTTCCCTATATGATACCAAATGATGAAAGGAGATTTTGGGGGTAAACCAATTTTCCCTTTCATATCAATTTTTGATCCTGAGGCCTGTGGGTTATGGCCCACAAACCTATCGGAAGCATATTTGAGGCCTTAAGCTTTTAAAAAAAACCCGGACAACAACACTTTATCAGATTTTCCTTTGAAAACCTGGGACCATTCATTTAATCAGAATACAAAAGATTACTTGGGAAAACCTGCCGCTGAACCATAAGGCCAGACTTCATAAAGTATACACCTGCTTTTATAAAATCTTTGGGTCCGCACTTTCCAACCTTCCTACACCACTTCTCTAATCTCCGAAATGTCGATACCTCTGATCGTCGATCATTGCATATCGGAAATATTGCTTCATCGGCCCTCATTCTATCGCAATATCGCATGTCGGCACATCGATATTCCTCCAACCTCCAACCCTTGACCTATGTCTAATGCGATTTGCGACTAGATCGCAACCGTCGATCCTAACTCTCAATCTGACAGTTGCGATTACATCGCACATCACCATCACTTTGGATCTCTAATCACCAATCAAACAATCCTCCGTTGTTGATCTTCCTCCATCATATCTGACAGTTGTCGTTGATTTCGGGTGGATAAGTAGCACGAGGATTAACTTCCCAAAAAGCAGTTTCCTCTCTCCTCCTCACTGCTATGTGTCCCTTGATGATTGGAATCAGGTGCCAATACGAATTACCACTTACCACTTGTGATCTCACCCGAAATACGACCTTTTACTTTTAAATCTGTCGATGCGATATCAATGAATTACTCCGCAACAATTCCATTCGGGCCGTTGATCTTACAGATCTAACGATCCCTGTGTATTGTTGCATCTGTTCCTCCTTTGCACTGTTCTCGTTTTCTATTGATGGATTTTACGCTAAAATCCCAGTTTCTATGCCACACTCTACCTTCACACAGAACACTCATATATAACAATATTTTGTTGGGTCGCCATCAATCCTACAGTGATCGATGGTTGATCAACACATTTACTACACAAGACTTCGAGCCATTAACGCATATATACAGAAATAACTCAAAAGGCATTATTACATAAAACACACATGGAATCCACACAACATGCATCTATTCATTATACAATATTGAATACATACTAAGACATTTCAGCCTTAGTAACAATTCTCCTCTCAACTACATTTTGAACACTCTGTTTACAAATTGTCATCTATCACTCTGTCCTTATTGAACACGCAGGTTCATTATTTATAAGAACACATTGGATCGGATCACTGAAAGGATCCGATCAAATCCTTTCCATGAATCACTCAATTGTCCCTAATTCTCTCTACATGCATACATATGTGGCAGATTACATTTAATAAAGTCTTCGAGAGACTTTACCCATTCCATCATTTACTCCGTTTTAAACAGATTTGTCCCCTGTTTAGCCCCAATGGTTCACATCCTCTCGTTCTCTGCTTTGGATTCCTCTTTTGATTAAGGGGGGTTTGTTATAGACATATTTGCGCATTGCAACCCCAATCACATATGTCCATAAACCAAGGGCTTCTGAGTCCCTAAAAGTGTTGTTTCATGCCCTAAAGGAACAAGGTCAGCTGATTACATCTCCAAGAAGTTCTCCACAAAAAATTGCTTAGAACTAGTCAAAACTGGACCATACAGATTGCTCAGTGCTAAGGGTGCGATGCATCTCACCTACTCAGTGCAAAAAGTGCAATGCATACTGGAAATCCCTTCTGTAGGGTGCGATGGGCGAGAGTAGACAAATGGCAGAGACAGTTTGCAAGGTGGATGATCATGGAATCTTCCAGAAAATGCTACTTTGACACTTGCCTCTCTAAATTCGCCCAAGGATGAGTAAGAGATCATCAATCTCCAAGTGGAATCAAGAACTATCAGAGAGAGGACACTAGTAAAAATCCCAGAAGCTGACTCACCCCCTGCAATAATCTATATATGGATCCATCATCCCAGAGATCCATAGGCTGGAATTTTGCATCTTGTAAGGAAGTGTTGTTAGTTTCTTGGTGGAATATCATAGTGTTGGGTGATCTAAGCTTTTCATGAGGTGAAGAAGGGCTTTCATGTTGGGAGGATGACGTTGGGTCAGATCAATGGGTTGTAATCCTCTCTTCTAATCTTTATATCAATAAAGCTATTCAAGTTTTCCTCCACATTCTTGTATGTCTCATAATATATGCATTTGTGTGGTCAATATATATATGGTCCTATAATGTTTATGATTGTAGATCTCTGCACTTTGAAGGTATTATGTTGCTTTGACTTTACAGGTACTCTTTGAAGTAGAGTAATCAAGGAAGGAGTGGCAGAGATCCGTCAGAGGGGAGAAGGAACAAGCAAGGAACCAAGTGAAATATTGAGGTTGGTACTCTTTGCTCCTCTCCTATCTACTTCTCATAAAGGAAAACGAAAGTAACTTTAATCTGTTTGTTTCTAAGATAGCTACCCGTCTTAGTGGGACTAGCAACGCTGCATAGACACTAGATTTCCCGATAACAAAATGGCGACTCCACTGGGAAGCGAATAGCTTGTTTGCTTGTCTATATTTGTTTGCTTTATAAACTTACAGAAGGAGCCTGAAGTCAAGCTAGCTAGCCTTCGAACTGCATTTGCTATGCAAGTGAAAAGTAGATCAATGTTGCTTCAGTCTATCTCCGGGTTTTGTTTATAAACTGAACAATCGATTTGCAAACATCTTAATTGCCCTGGTGGTGGCTCAAGTAGCCTCATTAGATCAACCCCTGTGATTTACATTTACTGACTATCATTAGCTCGGCTTAAATCCCTGAACTAAGCTGCAAACTGTGACCAAGAACCAAGTTGAAGTCTCGTCCCTGGACCATCGCACCTTCTCCTCTTTGGAATCTGGATGCATTGCACCTCCCTTGTGCAGTAGGTGAGATGAATTTCTCTTTCTCTGTGTTACAGGTGCGATGATCAAATAAGACTTCTTCTATTTCCAGATTTTGGTTTTTTGTTCACTCTCTTTAGCTTTATTCAAGAGTTTAGCTGTATGTGATCAGTATACCGCTATGGAAACTCCCTTCCTTTGCATGATTCAGCCTCCATTGTACAAAGAACTGTAAATTTTTTATGTATTGTTCGTCATTTACAACTCTCCTTTACAAAAAAGTAGCGTAATAAAACTATCGTCTTTTGATTTGGAAGTGTTGCAACTATCGTTTTCAGTCAAAGAAAAGAATCCTACTATTCTTGATGGTCGATTACACTATTACTCTTGTATTTGATTTGAATTAATAGTTTTTCAAGTGTCAAAAGTAGTTTTCAATTCAAAAACGCAAAGTGTCGTCATTATCTTCCTTTCATCTTTTGAAGAGGGAATCGTTAGTACTGTCGCTTGAAATGATTCAGATTTGTACTTAGCATTCTTTTTGTCATTCACACATTAAGAAAGTGAAAAGAAATACATGCATGTGCATTTGCATTTAGACTGCTTGTTGATTTTGATTTAGGACAGTGCATCTGGTGTGTGCTCTCTGCTCTATGTTGAAAGAATCGTGCTTCTCTTTCCTTAGTGGCTAGGATTTTCATTCCAAAAAGAAGATTAAATGATTGTTTATCATCTTAGATTGCATTTTAGCAATTGTATATCTACATCACGCAGTGAACCTGAAAGGCAAAATTCTTAAGAAATATCAACTGTAAAATAAATTCAATGAACATAAAAACTCTTTGGAACCTAATGCACAACATTTAGAAGTCTAGGCTAGATACATATTCCAGCGTCGTTAAGCCTGGTAACTATCACTTTCATTGTAGTTTGGATGATTCCTCCTCTTTGAGACAAGTGCCAGTACAGACTTGTGCTCCCATGTACCATCGAGTATATATTGGGAGACCACAATAGGCTATATCCTTTATCCTTAGGAAGCCGTGTCTACTACCCTATCGATCACAATGCACTGAACACAACATTCGGGAAGATTGACTGTCGTACCATAAAAAGTATTCTGTAGTTTTGCGATTGGTTTGGTAATCCCTCTATCTAGATTTCTAGAGTAGTATCTTTCGTTCCTTTTCAAAATCCCTAAAGGAAAAGGTCCATTTGAGCACTTATCACTTCAGGCTCATTAAAAATCAAAGGCGACTAGAGTTATATTTAGCTTTTCCTAGACTCTTAAAAATTGAAAAATCAAGTTGTGTCAAAGCGTCTAAAATTTATTTTAATTGGAATAACGTCATTGTTCCCTCATTGGTCTTAGGTTGAGAAAAATGGAGTCCACCAACCAAGGATTTCCCCTCAAAGGAAATCCTAGTCCTTTCTCCTCTTGGGGAGATGTTGGTGCACCACATATGGCCACATTGTCCCTCCCGCTTGCCAATATGGCTCTTCTCGACCTCTGTCGTTCAAACCACAGTGATTCCTGAGCAATCAAGTCAGCAACTAGATGATACTAGAGTTACCCCCAACCTTTTGCTTCACTTATTTCTCCCTCCCCTCCTTCCTCTTCACTTGGTAAGGTTGGTAAAGCTAAAAACAAAGTAACTGAGAAGAAGAAGAAAGGGAAGGAGAAGAAGAAGAAGGAGCCAAAGGAAAAAAGGGGAAACCATGCATCATCTAGCGAAAATCCACACACTGCACTGTCCAAACCTAAATCTCCATGTGTCATTTGAAAAGGGGGCCACTATCATCGAGATTGTCCTTGCATCCCTCGGATCTTAAGGGACTGGTCTCCTCGTTTGCACAATCTGGTGTCATCAACCTCTGACGATCATGTTGAGAGTACACCATCAACTAGTGAAAACAAAGTCTCTGGACAGAAAGGAAAATGTAAATTTCCTTGGAAACTGTGTGAAGGCAATCATGTCGTCCACCATTGTCCCTTCCTGGACAAAGCTAAAAGAGTCTTGGATAACTATCCTGCTTCACCGCTACTGCTTCCTCCTTGTTACAAGAAACTCTTGCCGAGTCCATCGCTAGTTGAAAATCCAACTGACACAACTTTGTGGTTGGTCGAAGCATATATCATTGAAGATAAACCCTCTGAATCCATACCAGATGAAATTCGAAAGATTGAGGTGGAAATTGACCTGGTCTTGTCTTTGGAAGGTCCATCTTCAGATGATACAGTCACCGAAGAGAATCAGAATGACACCATTCAAATTCTTTTCGTAAGCACAGATTTTGATGTACATGGGGAAAATTTACCTATTCCTTTACCACAGGAACGAAGTTCATCAAGGTCATATCCGGCTGTTTATTCGATCCCACCTCCAAGCACCTAGTCATTTCCTTTGATTGGAATCTACTAGGCAGACCCCATTTATCGTCTGATGTGCCATTCTGAATCATTGTACAAGCTTACAAATTGGTCATGGTTGGTACCATCATAGAGGAAGGGGCTTCTGTGAGTATCCTTTCCTCAACTACTTTGAAAGTGCTTGGTTCGCCATCGCTTCTACCTGAGATGTGAAATCTAACAGGTTTCAAAAAAGGAACTAGTCAACCGTTAGGGATCCTTCCAAGTTGGCCTATAACTTTGAGAGGGAAAACTGTGTATCTCAACGTAATGGCAGTCCAAGGACCTTTAGATTATAATTTACTCCTTGGGCATGACTATATTTATAGCATGGGAGCCATTGTCTCCTGAATCTTTCGAGTAATGTGCTTTCTGCATGAAGGCCGAGTGGTCCAGCTCGTAGACCAACTTTCATTCCCCATCTCACACATAGAAAATAGTCAAATTCCATCCCTAACTGGTCTTTTCACGCAAGGAATGTCTCATCAATCTCCAGTCCATCCACCTGAAAAGTGTGAGTAATTCGGTGGCCATGACTGAAACCCAGGGAGCATGCACCCTGGTCTGCTTCAGCAGGGAAACTTTGGGTAAAGGGTAGGTTTCCACGAAGGATATATGACTAGTCTGACACCCATCCATTTAGGAAAATGGGATTAGACCAGAATAAGATTCCCTCATCAAGGTTAGGTGGTTGGAGCTAAAATCACCTTTGTCCAAATGGACTAAGCGAGGAAGTGTTTTTGTCTGCTACGTGGATGGAAAATATCTTGCAAATGCGAGAACTTCTATATGGTAGCCTAGAAACTCTATTTCACTATAACTGGGGGCATGCAAACCTTTTTGCATGCCAGTGAAGATTGATCATTTATTTTCTTAGTTTGTAGATTCTCAACCCTTTAAACTCATAGGATTGGTCTTTCCTAGCTTACATAAAGAAAGGATACGGAGCAAAGCTTCGAGTGGTGCAAGCTCCATAGAAATGGAACCTATCAATGAGACATCCTTATTATGCGACTGGCACGAGCTGTTTTTATGCGAAGTTCAAGCTCGTTAAAAATTAAACCTAAGCAATGAGCAAATGTTCCCCCAGAATTTAAGCTCATTAAAAAATGAACCAACCTCTGGTAAATAACCATTGTGAATGCATTAGCATTATCTTTTGAGCCCTGGTTGTGCTCTTACCATCACCTCCACTCTGTTTTAGCCGATCATACGCCTCCAAGTGATTGTTTACCCTTTTGAGGAATAGCTATGATGATTGATTCTATTAGCCATCCTTGTGACACTGTCGTGATTGGAAAAATCCAAACCTTACCTGGAATTAGCAGTTACCCAAAAATATCACTCGTTCCTCAAAAACGAGTCTCCTTTAAGCTCTTTTCATCTGACTCGTAAAATATGAAAAGATTGTTGAGCAATCGGCCTCTCTAGCTCGTTAAAGTTATTGGAAGTGTTATCCCTCCTCTAGATTTTAATCTTTTTGGACCTGAGGGATTATTACACAAAAAGATCGAGCACTTGTCTAGTTTGGCTCGTTAAAACTATCGAAAATTCATCCCTTTCATATTATTTTATACTTTTTCGGACTTAAGGGATTATATGACGAGAAAGGATTACTGGAGTTTCCTTTCTGTCCCTTTTTAGAATCTCTAAAATTGAAAAAGGACTGATTTTTCTTTGTCGTTAAACTCGTTAAAATCAATAGCAACAAACTTGTCCATAGAGACGAGAACGAGTTTCACTATCGCTAGGCTCATTAAAACATAGCGACGGTTTTGCCCGAAGGGAAAATTATAGAACAAGCATATGTTATCCTCCTCAAGCTTGATAAAAATAAAGAGGTATTGGTCAGCAATGATTGGGGAAAATTGGGAAGAAAACTTCAAGAAACTTTATTGGTAGCGAGTCGCTCTTGAACATGACACTTTCACTCCTTCACCATGATTGAGTCGGGTTGGGTTATTCCGTTCACCGGTCATATTACCATTGGTCCATCCTACCATCCATATTTTGGGATAACGCTACCAATCCATTTCAGTGTCACCGATATGTTCAAGAGAAGTCGATCAGAGAATTCACCAACCTAGCCTGTGTCTCACCCGCTGCAATACCCTCACGCTTCATTCTTTCATGACTGCCACCCTGAACCCTGTATCATCAGATCATTTTCACCTCCACAAAATCATTTTCTCCATTCCATGTCATAGATGTGGGGTTCATTAAGGCCCTCCTACGATGGGTCACTTCTTTTTTACAATGGCTCATTATCCAAGAAGTCGACCTAGGAACAACCCTTTCAGTACATTGAAGCTTGCATGCCTCAATGGCAAGTTTCTCACTTCCGGCAACTAGTTTACATCAATGGCCTTCGACCAAAAGATTTTGCGTGGTGTTCGACACCAAGTCTCATTTTCACACCACACAAATGGTAATATAGTACCTTGAGGGTCATCATCATTATCGGTGATTCCTCTCGCACCTGTTAACAACTTGCATCATTGGCTGGTAATCAGGCGATGTCTTTCCATGTTTGACTCTAGAACATTTTTCACATGGATCAACTTGTACTTCGGGCGAATATTGGATGAGTTTGAAGACCTCAGATCTAGTTTCATCCATCTAGGCTGCGATATATTTGGGAAAATAAAGACATCAAATGTACATCATTGTTGCGCAGATGATCATCCAAATCAAAGGATGATGGCTCTATTAGAACCATCAGTCTGCCACACAGATGGTTGTCTATCCTATGTACATGAAAATGAATTTATAAAGCTGAGCATGGAAATGCCCGCCTCAGCTAGATCATGAAAATATTATGAAGATAATGTATTGTATTGTATCTTATTACAAGTCGCCTTCCAATTTGAAAAACCTCAGATCCTCATGATAAAGCATTTCTCTTGACATCAAAATATTTTCAACCTCATGCTTTAGGGGGAAACTCTTATAGAAATATTTGGGCACTACAATCCCAATCATATATGTCCATAAACCAAGGGCTTCTGAGTCCCTAAAAGTGTTGTTTCATACCCTAAAGGAACAAGGTCAACTACTTACATCATCTCCTAGAAGTTCTCCCCAGAAAATTGCTTAGAACTAGTTAAAACTGGACCATACAGACTGCTCAGTGCAGAGGGTGTGATGAAAATCACCTGCCACATGCAAAAAGTGTGATGCATATTGAAAATCCCTTCTGTAGGGTGTGATGGGTGAGAGTAGACAAATGGCAAATACAGTTTGTAAGGTGGATGATCATGGAATCTTCCAGAAACTTCTCCTGTGACACTTGCCTCTCTGAATTCGCCCAGGGATGAGTAAGAGATCATCAATCTCCAAGTGAAATCAAGAACTATCAGAGAGAAGAAACTAATAAAAATCCCAGAAGCTGACTCACCCCCCTGCAATCATCTATATATGGATCCCTCATCCCAGAGATCCAGAGGCTGGAATCTTGTATCTTGTAAGTGTTGTTGGTTTCCTGGTGGAACATCACAATGTTGGGTGATCTAAGCTTTTCCTGAGGTGAAGAAGGGCTTTCATGTTGGGAGGATGACGTTGGATTAGATCAATGGGTTGTAATCCTCTCTTCTAATCTTTATATCAATAAAGCTATTCAAGTTTTCCTCCACATTCGTGTATGTCTGATAATATATGCATTTGTGTGGTCAATATATATCTGGTCCTATATTGTTTATGATTCTAGATCTCTGCACTTTGAAGGTATTATGCTGCTTTAACTTTACAAGTACTCTTTGAAGCAAAGTAATCAAGGAAGGAGTGGCAGAGATCCGTTAGAGGGGAGAAGGAACAAGCAAGGAACCAAGCAAAAGATTGAGGTTGGTACTCTTTTCTCCTCTCCTATCTACTTCTCGTAAAGGAAAACGAAAGTAACTTTAATATGTTTGTTTCTAAGATAGCTACCCGTCTTAGTGGGACTAGCAGCTCTACATAGACACTAGATTTCCTGATAACAAGTAGAAGAGAGGATTACAACCCAACTGTCTGATACAGCGCCATCCTCCTAGCATGAAAGCCCTCTTCACCTCATGAAAAGACTAGATCACCCAACAATACAATGCTTCACAGAGAAACCAACAACACTTCCTTACAAAATACAAAATTCTAGCCTCTGGATCTCTAGGATAAGGAATCCATATATAGATATTTGCAGGGGGGTGAGTCAGCTTCTATGATTTTGATTAGTGTCATTTCTCTGATATTTCTTGGTTCCACTTGGAGATTTCCTAATCTCTTACTCATCCCTAGGCAAATTCAGAGAAACAAGTGTCAAATGAGTAGTTTCTAGAAGATTCCCTTGGTTTCCACCTAGCAAACTGCCTTTTCCATTTTTCTGCTCTAGCTCATCACACCCTACAGAAGGGATTTTTAGTATGCATCACACCCTCAACATGGAGCAGTCTGTATGGTCCCGTTTTGACTAGTTCTGAGTAGTTTTTCAGGGAGAACTTCTGGGAAATGAGGTAATCAGTTGACCTTGTTCCTTTAGGGTATGAAACAAAACTTTTATGGGTTTAGAAACCCTTGGTTTATGGACTTATGTGATTGGGGTTGCAGTGCCCAAATATGTCTATAACAGTGGTCCCCTAAAGCATGAGGTCGTAAATCTTTTGATGTCGAGTGAAATGCTTTATCATGAGGATCCGAGGCTTTTTGAACTGGAAGGTGACCTGTAATAAGATAGAATACAATACATTATCTTTATAATATTTTCATGATCTAGCTGAGGTGAGCATTCCCATGCTCAGCTTTATAAATTCATTTTCATGTACATAGGACAGACAATTGTCTGTGTGGCAGACTGATGATTCTGGTAGAGCCATCATCCTTTAGCTTGGATGATTATCTATGCAGCTATAGAGTACATTTGATGTCTTTATTTTCCTGAATATATCACAGCCCAGATGGATGAAACTAGATCTAGTGTCTTCAAACTCATTCAATCTTCACCCGAAGTACAAGTCAATCCATGTGAAAAGATGTTCTAATGTTGAACATGGAAAGACATCACCTGATTACCATCCAATGATCTAAGTTGTTAACATGCACGAGAGGAATCACTGATAATGATAATGACCCTCAAGGTACTACAACACAATTCACATGGTGTGAATACATGAGTCGATGTCAAACA
>APFE031749206.1:0-13103 GCA_000404065.3 Pinus taeda
TTCAGGTGGGCGACAAATTTTGGTTACATCTGCAGAAAGAACGCCTTACAAGAGCCCATCAGAAGCTCAGACCACTCCGACATGGTCCTCACACCAGTACCAAGGCTACGAAGCATGTCACTCCTCCATTCCTTCACCTGCACCAAGTGTTCAATGTGGACCGTCGTCGACCATGCTTCCCACCATTACTGGACACATCAGAGATTGCAGGACAAGTTCAGCAGATGGAGGAACTCAACGCAATGGGGACCATTGCTTCCTAAGGGGGGAGGAATGATCCAGGTGGATGTTGGTGGCCACCACCTATCCCATTTGGACCCCCACAATTGTCTCTTTCAGCATTTTCAGTTTCCTATTGTAGCACAATTTACTATTTTTAGCAGTTTTTTCGGGTCCTGAACTTCCGAAGCCGTTTTGAGGCCCTAAACGACGTTTTTTGGGAAATCTTGGGGCCACATGGGTCCATGGACCGATGTTGCCCTTCCCAAAGTGGTAGTTCTCGGATAGATCTTTCTAACGAGCTATCATACGCGTCAAACGGAGATCGTATGCCAAAGTTACGACCCCGGGAAATTGATGTACCAATTTACCCAAAACGGGGCCCACAATTTGGCGTTTCCTCTTCTAAGGGTCGGTTTTGGAATGTGAAGGGTTTTCCATTGTTTCTCAATAATAAATAGGCCTTCGAGCCTCATTGTAACACAAGTTCGGAACAGTTCAGAGACATGTAGCCACACATCTCTTCTCAGAGATAAGCTACCATCGTCCTAGCTAGTATTTCCAATTCTGGTTGTAAGGATATTTCGGTATTTTCCATTAATGAAATGAAGTGTTATTTCCACTGCATCTCTTTATTTATGGTTATCGCATCTCTGTATTTATGGTAATCTCTATAATCTATTTCGTTCCTGTTTAAATCTGGATCATTCAGTGTCACGCACAATGTCCATTTTAGCACATCAAACCATTGGTACTCTAGTACTATGCTTTCAAATTTAACCAGGAATTCATCCACTACTATTAGCCCCTCATACATCAACATCTTACAGTTCTGAGCTTTAACGCAATACAGGGATTTCGTCATCATATTACAGTGTAACATGGTTACCTCGTTCATCGTGTTTCACCATCACTCATCCTCTTCATATGAATCCCTGGTACATGATCCACCATAGCCCCACGAGAGTCTTCACTCCTCCTTTGGCCTATTTGCAATAATTTTGTAGATACAATTCAATGCATTGTCCCTTTCTTCATTGTGCCCAGGTTCTGTGTAGCGCAGTCCATCTATTAGATCTAGCAGAATGACTACAGAGCGACTTCTTCTCAAATATCATCTTTCTCATTTTGAGGTCAATAACCCCATTCATGTCAATGGTCTAGTCTATTCCTAGCAACATAGGGTACGGGCTATTTTCATCCATGATTTCAATAACTTCGAAATCCGTCCGGGTACTTGCACTATCAATATCTACTATAATTCCTTGCAACCTTCCCATGGGCAAGATCTTTTGTTGATTGGCCATCCACAATTGGATAGGAGACCATTGTAGTGTAGGCTTACCCATGCACTCCCAAGTCTATTTAGGCAATAGATTTTCATCCGAACCTAGGTCCAGAATGACCTGATCCATCTCGTAGTCACCAATCTGCACCATTAACGACATCTGCCGACTTGTCTGTGATGCATCTCTTCCTAATTTCCAGACTGTGCAAGGCTCACCCCACCCTACACATCTATTAATCACTTCTTATAAGCCTTTAACTACCCTGTTGTCATGAAGAAGTTTTTTGCATGTCTCTAAAAAGGTATTCAACATTGAGGGATCCCTAGTTGGCTCAGGCCAATCCCTACTACCTCGGGTAGAGACACTCGTAAAGCTCTCCATAGCTTCCATATTGGCCTCCCAATTGACCTCTCCTATAGTTGTGCCACTCTGCAATACCATATTTAACATGGATTCATTATCACGTGGTTCAGATCTCAACATCTGCACATTTTGTGTTGTTGTGGGAGGGACTACCTTATTTTTGTGAATATGTGCTATTAGCATGGGGAAATCTAGCAGCTCATGTTCGAATTGCTTGTAATAAGGGCATGATATTCAGGTTAGATTGGTACAATCTGACGCGTAATGTCCTGGCCCTCCACAGTTGTAACAAATTAGCTACCCTCGACCCCTTCCTAGTCCCATTCTACCCCATCCCGGAAACTCACCGTGCACCATCACCACGACTGGATCCTATCCTCACACCTCAGTCTTCATTTTGTAGGCAGGTGCCTGGTACATCAACATTCAATAGCTATGACAATATCTTTCTTTGTGACCCACCGATCTACAAAAGTTGCAAAAGAGCTACTGGGGGATTTGGTTGTATTTTTGCAATAGATGATAGTTATAAGTGTTGTGCTTTCCTCCTACCTGACAGATTGCACACCAAAATAGGGCGATCGCGCTCAACCCTACCTGTGTCTCTAGTCACAATGGTGTCGGTCCCCCCGTGACGACAAAATTCACCAAGACTAGGTAGTGATCCTTATCATGTCCCTGGCTTCTGCACTTTATACACTATACTTCCTCCTAGACTTCTAAATGCGGTGTATGTTCTTGTTTTAACTTCTATATTTCCAAACACAAATGTTGGACCTGCGCTTGGATTTGCTAAACTCCCATCCCTGGGTCTTGTACCGGGGTTTTTTGAAGCCGCATTGCTGCCTCCAATGCTTCCGCTTATGTTGAGATCTTCTGTTGTGACACAGACGACGTCAGATATGGCCTTAATGATGAGATGAAGCAAGTGCGGTGCTATGCATCCGTCAGGGTCATTTTGGCTTCACAAATGGTGCTTTTCAACCTCTGATCCAAATCCCATGGGGTCTCACTAGGCATCATCGTGATCTCTTTGAATCCTACGATCAACTGCACTTCTGACTTTGGCTGGCTAAACTCCTTTTTTAATTCAGTATGGATGTCCGCTATCCCCGTTTTTGGTTTGATGCTTGAATACTTCATGTACCATGTTGGTGCTCGATCCAATAGTGTGCTAACTAAGATGGCTTTTTTGACGTTGTCATCCGTGACTTGTTGTGCATTCCATACTAATGCTAGTACAAACCAAAATTGTTTTGGGTCTTCGCCTCGTGCTCCTTTTAACAGTGGTAGCTGAATTTTGTTCGCCATAGTTACCCTTGCTCTACTACTACCCCTGATCCTTTTGATTCTTCAACATTCTTTTCTATAGATTCCCCGTGTTCCACAGTGGACACCCCCTAGGAAGATCCTGGTCTTGGCAATGAAACCATTGTTGGCTTATATGGGCTTGACCCAAGTTCGAAAGAGTTATTTAGCCAAACAAATCCCGCAGCTACTGGCCCTTTCGAAAATAGCTCGCAGAGCGCGGACTGAGGTCTCACCCGAGGTATCAGGGAAGGGTACTAGAACCAAGTTTCCGCACCCTAGGGATGTCTAGATGTGGTCTGGAGGTCTCACGTAGTGGTCTACAGCTCCGTGCTACTCAATATTTGCACATATCCAAATTGATTATATCTTTCTTATTAGTGCGCTATTATATTGGAGAATGCGGTTATAAATTAGATCTATTCAACAGGGTATTTAAGAAAACATTTAACCAACACAACTGATTCACGCATTAAAATGAACCCAGATTTTCATACATTCATACAATAAGCAGATTAATTAAACAGATATTAATAAAGTTAATTCCGTGATAGTTCAAAAGGAACACATAATTTTCAGAGAAAATTATCTTTATTTCCACTTATCCTCAATACATCTAGATCCTCCCTGCGCACTCAATTGTAGGGGTCCATGCACACAGCTGCAAACTTTCTAGGCCTTCATCGACACAGCTGCAGAGACTCTATCTACTACCCGAACCCTCGACTCATACTTACAGATGCTTTTAGACTATTTTCTTCAAAAACCCATTACATTTCATCCTCCCAAAAGAATTGTCTTTCCCTCATAGAGCCTCGCTCTATTTATACCCTTCCTTGGCCCGCGATCCCTACACGAGCTGACTCTATTTACATTTCTTTACATTATTTTTTGGGTGGACTACACTTTGAATCAACCTATTATATTTCACGCTCCACATACTTCAGATTTTTTACAATAATTTAATCCTACTTTTTGGGCTTTCTGCTCCAAAACCATTACGCAGGCTACCCAACACTCTTCATCGAGTGTATGATTGTATATCGAGTTTGCAACTCGCTTCCAGTCCAAATAGAAGTTCTCGAGTGATGTTCTTCATGGAATGTGATGAGCCTCATAATGGGGAAATTATATGGGCTCATTTTACCTCCTAACCTAGTCAAATAACCATTCTCTTAGCTTATTGTATGATTTTCTGATTATATTTATGCTTATAGCATGAGTTGAGTTAGTTATTATGCCATGTGGTCTAACATGTGTTTAATGCAGATTATTGATGAATTTTAAGGTCAAAGTCAAGGATCTAATGGTTAAACTGTAGTAATAACTCAAATTAGATAGAGGAGAGGACTTATAGGAGGTAATCCCCCTCAGTTATTTCTCCTCACTTTAAAATCCCCTTCATTCAGCTCGGAGTACAAGCAACTGAATCATGCACTAGAAGGCAACAGAGCAAGCGGAATATGATTGATAGTTATCTTGAGTTTTGGGAGCCAAGCCTCCCTTATTTTAAGGAAGTTGTTGGTACCTTCAGATGTATAAGTAGAGAGGCCTAGGGCCTCACTAGGGTCTACTTATTTTTGCTTGTGTAAACTCTGCTCAAATTTGGAGCTTATTATCTTGTGACAGTTTCATGTAATCTTGCTATTTTTTGTTAATGATGATGGAATCCTTTTTGAACTAGCACTGAGTTACCTCAGAGGGTTGAAGCTCTTGGGTTAGGACCCAATCCAAGCAACCAAGCTCCTCTTTACTTGTATTTTTATGCTTTACTTCAGTTTCTAGATTAGTTTGTTGTTATATGTATTTCTCTTATGGTTAAGAATAGGTTGCTTTTGATGATTTAGTAGTTGTTTCCATTTGTTCTTTCTATAGCAGGTTAATCAGTGATCAGCTAAGATTCAAAAGGCTAGCAACAACACCTTGGCCTCTCTTTCGCCCTCTCGGACCATGATTTCAGTCAAAGACTCTCTTGCTGCCCCCACAGATTTTCCTCATTCCTAGGATTTCTGGTGTTTATACCTCTCTAGTAGGTTGATAATCCAGTTTTGCTTCACTTTAAATATTTTTATCATGTTCACTTCCTAATTTACAATATTCCTTTTGCATGCTTTCCTTTCTTACATCATTTCCCAACATTTCCTTCTATATATCATAGTTTAGGCCATTTTAATGCAAAACTCTGTTTTTCCTAGGATGCACTTATTTCATTGGTTGCTTAACTCTCTTGGTTGATTTTCAATTTCTCTTCATCAGATGTCTTCTATTAGTAGGCCAGATTATGAGAAATCACACCCTCCATCTGATCCATTCTCTATAGGTCTCCCAAACCTCACCTCAATTTTGCCCTAGTTTCCTTCATTTTTCATAGAACTTCTTTCTCTCTCCTTGAGAAAATCCAATCATATTTCTCTCTCCTAGTGACTCATGGTAGACCTTAGGTGCCCTAACACCTCATTTCAACCTTAATCCACCCTTTCCACCCACTCTCACATGCTAGAAACAACGAAAATTTCTCTCAGCCTCCTCTTGTAGGCCTCCTGTAGTTTCCCTATTTTCCTCTTGTAGTTTTCCTATGTCCTCTTGTATTTTTTCCCGTAGGCTTTCTTTTGAAGTCTGTGTGTGGTAAACACCTCCAAAAGGCCACCTAAGACCTCCTAGGACCCATCCACACCATCCTACATCCTCCCAAGCTCCAAAACCACCCTCTAACGCCACCTATTCGCTACCACACACACATAATAAATTAGATGCATGTTAAATTCACATAAAAACTCATAAAAATCCAAGAATATGTTTTTTCTTATTTACTTCCAAAAATAGCATGGTTAGATGTTGTTTACTTCCTTGAGTAGATAATGGAATTTCATTCATGGTTTCCATAGTGTTTTTGGAAAAAGTAGAATTAGCTTGTTAATTAGGGTTTACTAAATTTTGCTTTGCATTCCAGTGTTTCTCCTTTCTGCAGTTAGAATAACATCTGTACAATAATATTTCTTTCCTTTCATCACACATAGACCTTTTTTTATAATCTATGGAAGTTGGCTTGAGCTAATAGGGATCTCGTGTTGGCTGACCATGTGAAAACCTGCAGTGAGAACTAGTACTTGTGCATATAACACCGACACTTCCAAGTTTGATATGAACTATCAGGTTGATAAAAGTAAAGTTGGTAGCCCAAGAGTTGCAGCATTCTTGTTGCAATATTGGTGCTCACCAATTTTTGGCACTATTTCCCGAGAAGCATTAGAGTATTCTGTCATTACTTCTTTCTCCTATTTCCTATTGCAACATTCTGCTTATAGTTTATTTCGGCAAAAGTAGACTAGTCATTTCTTTTCTTTAAATTCTGCATTTCCTTGCTTTCCTTTTCAGTTCTCCAAATTTCCATTCAACAAGTTCATTTCAGCTAGATCAATTTGTTTTTTTCAATCACAATTTCAGTTTCTGCTGGTACTTTCAGTGCGGGGAAAAAGAAACAAAGAAAAACCAACCAAAAATATTTCCTTTCATGCCTCGTAGGAGTAGAGATAACTTAGGAAATTTTTTTCCCAACACCCTCACTGCTTCACACAGCCAACCTTCTCTCTTCTTCGATGGCTACAATCAAGAAGAACCCTTAGGTGAACATCCAAACATATTTGAAGAACCTATAGGGGAAGAAGAAGAAGAAAACATTCATTTGGAGGCAATGGCTGAAAACAGAAATGCTAGGGGAAATGGAGAGAGAATAGAGGGTACCTTCCCCATTCAGGAGACCAATGGGGACACCAAAATGAAGAATATAAGTCCTTTAACCCTACGTCATTTCCCTGGTCTGACTAAAAAAGATTCTGACACCTTCTTGTTCGCGTTTGTTGTCATCTGTCAAGCTTATGACTATGCAGAAGACGAGCAAAAGTTGAATTTTTTCCCTTCTATTCTCAAGGACGTAGCACTGCACTGGTTCATGGGATTACCTAGCAACAGCATCAAAACTTGGGCTCAGATGCAGAAGGCCTTTCACAATAAATATCGAGACTATTATAGGTCAAAATATACTAAAGAAGAAATCTTCCGAATGACCATAGGAAGTGATAAGACCCTGGAAGACTATGAAGAGAGGTTCCAGCTCAGTTACAAAAGGGCTGGGTGTACACTTGACCCTGAGTCGCTGAAGTTGGTCCTGCTCAGGGGAATTCGGGAAGACCTTTTAGACACCCTCCATCTACTAGCTGGGGGAGACATCTACCAACTATCCTATCAGGACATAAAGATTGTGTTTAGAAACCATTCTAGAGTAGCTAGAAAGAAAGGTAGGAGGAGTCAACCCATAACCAATACCTCTTCTTCCAATTCATCCATTAAAGGTGAAATTGGAAACATGCTGAAATCCTTCAAGAGTGAGATGTTGTAGACTCTTGCCATCCAAATGGATACCTTACATATCAAAAGAAAACAAGAGGAAGCAGAGAGGGCTTTGAACTCTATAGAGGTTTGTTCAATCTATGAAGAAGATCATTCTATAGATAAGTGCCCTTCCTTGCCCAGACTTAAAGTTGTATACCAAGGGGCTGAAGGAGTCACTGAACAGATCTATTATATAAACCAAAGGAGGCCTCATAGACCTAGACCATACCAGCAGGGGATGCAAGGGACATCTCAAACCTACTACAACCCTAACCAAGTCACCTCCATACCTTCTTGGGCCCCCCCTATTCATCCTTCCTAATCCATGCCTCCTCCTTGGTCCTTCACATCTCAATATCATGCCCAACTAGCCACCCACTCATTTAAATCCTATGCTCTACTGCAACCCCAGTGGAATGCATCTCGTCAGGGGTGCAGGCCCCACTACAACTCTCTTCCCACTCTTCTGCCTCCACCACCTGCCCTATTAGTGTCAGTATTTTCATCCTACCATCAATGATCAAAAATCCTCTTTTCATATCATTTTAGGGATCCCATTCAACAATTTTTTTATCATTCCACTAGTTCATGCAAAAAATTATTCACTGATGGTAGTCCTAGTCCAAAAACATCACTCTTCCCTAAATGTGATTACTTGCTGGCATAGTTTCATATCTTGTTGACTGTACATCATCCATAAAGTTATTTTTATCATGCCATATGTATCAATCATGAGGTCATTATGTCATATTGAAATTTAGTCCTTCAATGTCTCATTAGGTCTTTAGGGTTTTTCAAAGGTTTCATTAGGTCATTAGGGTTGCCAAGGTTCCATTCCAAGCATAAGACCAACAAGTAAAGGGTGATCAAATAACAACCCTTCACCATGTGAATATTATTTGTAAAGTTTCATTATGTAATTTTATGTCTTTAAAATGTAATAATTCCACCATCCCAAGTTGTTAACTCAATGTTCAAAAGATGCCAAACCATCAAAAGATCAATTTTGCAAAGGAAATAGTCAAGTGAAAGGGTAAAGTTTCAAAGGGTTAAGTGCATGCCAAAGGGAGTTTTTTTTCCTAAGAGTGTCCAAATCATCATTTTCCACAAAAGCACTAAACCCTAATTTCCTCATCCATTGAGATAGGGTTGGCTATCGAATTAGAGACATATGAGTATATGAGGCATAAGGGAGGTCATTTCAGCGAGTATGAGGCCATTCCAACTCATACACATCATGTCTCCATCATTTTTGAATAAGTCATTCCAAGGGAAAAATCATTTGCCACACATAGGGCCAGTTTTTCTTAAAACTATTTTCTAGACCACGAATTTGGAAAATGTGAGATAGGTGTTTTACCACAATAGGCGAAGGAAGAAAAACCTACTTCATTTTTTACACCGAAGTCATGGTTTTAGAGAAATGTCAAAACTACAGTTTCCTTAGGAGAGTTGATGAACTTTTGGAGTGACCTTGGGAAAATCAATATTTCTCCTTGATGAAGTGACCAAATGACTTTCTTGATGCATGAAATGATAACTAGACACAAAGAGATTTTTAGTGAGCCATCCTGAGCTCAATTTGGAGTTGAGGAAGACCTCCAAAAGTTGACTGAAACAACACTCTACATTTTGGCAGCCTCATTTTGCACATTTTTACCAGTCTTGGGAGATTGAACTTTTGACATGGAAAATGAGCTCCAAATTACAAAATTCAAGACGTTATGGAAAGTATACTCGACAAGATTTCCAACAATATATCCCCCACCCGATTTGGACACAAGGAAGACCTCCAATAGTGGCCTACAAAAAGACACTTTGCTTTTGGGTGAATGTGCTGCGCGTAGGGCAATAAGCTTTAAGATTGCTTCAAACTTCAAAATTCCATCAAATTTCTTGCAAATTTCTATTCTACAAGTAAGTGGACCTACTTCACTCGATTTTTAGCTTTCACATTTAATGTTTTAGACATTTCCTTCAAACTTAGTATCAAACCCTAGTTTTCCCTTATGAAACTCTAACTGGTTTGTCTTCCCCATCACCTATCACTAGAACTAAAATCCTTTTTATATCACTCCCTCTCCCCTCATCTATATTCCCTCATATATCCCTCATTTGAGAAATCCTCTCCATCACTCTCATGATTCATCATTTACCTAGTGCCTAAATTCACTCAAAACCCATCCCTACAAACCTTAGAGCATATCACTCATTCCCTAAACCCTCCCCTCACTCTCATGGTTTGTCCATAACTACCTAAGCTCACTCAAACTCACCCCTACAAACCCTAGAGTATCCCACTAATTCCCTTTTATTGTCTAAAATTATGCAAACTAAGAAAGTTGGTTAACATGGATAGAGGAGATATGATTATGTTAAGCGAGAAAGGGAGTTTGAGTTGGAAGAACATGATGAGCCTGAGCAGCGTGACATTGAGGTTATTGATTTAGAGGCTCAAGAGAGGGAAACCATCAAAGACATCATAATTTAGGAGAATGAAGATAAAGTAAAAGCCTTGATGGATAACTTAGAGATAGCCAAATTTGTCATCACATACTTGGAACAGGAAAACAAACAATTGAGTGATAAACAGGTCCTCATGGAGCTTGAACTACTAAAAGCAAAGAGGCAAAGTGACAAAGAGGCTCATGTCCCTTTGACTCCTATCGAGCAAGAAATTGAAAAGGATAGGGAAACTTGACTTGAAAAATTCAATCTACATCTTAAGGAGATGATTAAGAAGGCCAACAGGGATAACAAAATTCTTAGACACATGGCATATCACTACATGACCCGCAATAAGATTTGCAATATGAGAATCAAAAAGATGAAGGCTAGGTTAAGGAGGGATTTAGAAGGAAAAAAGGAGGAGGATACACTTAATATGTTGGTTGAAGCCTCTTTGGCTAATCAACGAACTTGATTGTTGTGCTCCATACCAATTTTGGGTACTTTTTAAGAAAATTTTGTCATTTTCGAATTTTTGAAATTCAATGCACAAAAAAACTGCCCAAAAGTGCAATGACACAGGCACTGCCCTTTTTGTAGGGGCACCCACTGGAAAAATGGCTTGAATTTTTGGATTTAGGGCATCAAGCACATGCCCCCTAGCAATTTTCAGAATTTTTGGAGCGAAATTAGTCCACCAGAAGGTCCCAAAACACTCCAAAATTGACCTTTCTGCCAGTTTTGGGACACACAGAAGCAGTGTTGGAAGAACCAACGTTTGAGGGGTCAAATGAGCTCCAAATGCAACAATTATAGGTGTTCTGGAAATTAGATTTAAATATATTTCTGATGAGATATTCTAGGCTCAATTTTGATGATGGGAAGGCCTCCAAACGTGGCTTGAAAGTGGCACTGCGCATAGGACCACTGGCGTTGTGGGTAGGGCAATTTTGCTCAGGAATGCCTAGTTTTCCAATTTTCGACTATTTTCTTGATTTTCCTCTCATGGTGGAGGATTTATTGATGTAATTAATGTCATTTCTTGTAAATATGATGGTCAAACACTAGTACATGGTAGAATTAAAAGTGGTTTTGAGCGTAATGAATCAGTTTCCCCTCTTTTAGAGGCCAGTTGTTTGACTGCCTAGATTCTCATTCCTTATTTAGAAATGATTGAAATAGCTCCTATTCTCATGTTTTCGACCCTTGATGGTTAGGATGATTGATTTTAATGTCTATATCATGTATTTTCTTTGTCATTGGAAAAGGTTGGATTCCGCTGGATGCTCATGTAGTAAACACATATCACTTTGTAGCAGTTTTCGCATGAAACTAATAAAGTTGCAGTTATTTTTATGGAATCCCTGTGGTATGGCCTTTAGCATGTGTTTCTTCTTATGTTATTATGTTCTCATGTTATTTATGTATGCCTCTTTCATATAATTTCTTCTAATTGGTCGTTTTCAAATCAGATAGGTGGAATACATTAAGTTTAATGCTCTCCCTTGGGAAAACACCAATATTTCATGTTTTTTCTACTGTTTAGGAAGGATTCATGACTTTCTCATGCCCTTCTTAGCTCATCACCAGTCTAGAATTTCACCCCATCAAGTCTAAGGTGCTGAAGCTCATACCTACCTTGCCCCATAGAATCCTCTTCAATTTTGACTTAGTTTCCCAAACCCAAATTGCCCAACTCCTCTTGATCTGGTAAAAAACACCAACTTCAATCAAAACCCTTGAGTTACTATACCTAGCATAAAATCTTGTTCTTGATCCAGTCATCTTGACTGAGATCCATAAGGAGAGATCCCTGTCCCAACCTAGTAGGGCTAGCTACTAGGTTAAGTGTGGTTTTTGGTTACCCTAGAATTGCCTCCCTTCAGCCTGAGGTCAATCTAGGTGATAACATGCCAAACCACAACTAATACCTTCTACTCCACCAAGGCAACCCCAAATACCTTCCTACTGCAAAGTATGGGAGGAGAAGCTATTTTTGATGGCCCTGTTAATGGGAGTTTTATAAAAATTTATGTTGTTTAAGGTCTTTGGCCTTAAAATTGTAAATATGTTGTTTTATCAGTTTTAGTGTAAGCTCAGTTAGGCTCCATGCCCAATGGAACACTAGGAAATTTTGATAATCTCATTTTCACAAGAAAGTAATTGATCTGCAAGTTCTTGAGACCTCACCAGGAGGATCTCATCCTCATAAGGAGCCAGTGTTAGCTCTGTTATATAACATTGATCCTCAAAAGCTGAAGGCAAGCCAGGTCCTCGTTCGTGCTTAGAGAAAAACTTATGGTGGCTATCCTCCCCTCCTCTTCTATCTCCCTTGCCCTCCTCTGATCTCTATTTCCCATGCTTCTCAGTTTAAAAAACCATAGTAAAGTGCCCTCGCTCTTAAGCCCAAGAGAAAAGCCCAAACCCTCATACAATCGTGTTCACATGACCATGTGCCTTCGAACCCTTTACTCGAGTTCTCAATTGTTGACTTTTCACCCCTAATCCTATGTTTCCCCGTCACATCAATTTAAAAACCCATGCGATCAAATCTGCCCATCTGATCAACTCCGCCGCGATCAGACGACATTTGCTCCTCCCGTACCTGCAAAACAACCACGCGTAACTCGTGATCAAAGTGGTTTTCATTACATCCCGTCCGCCATGCATCACACATTGGCTGGCATCTGTCACCCTCCAAAAGCGGTGTGATCAATACTGCCCGCTGCCTAAACCACTTTCCCCGCTCATTAATCCCCGTGCATGTCCTTCGCTCGATGACCGTTGGATCTGCCCTTCCAAGATCCAACAGCCTGTATCCACTCTGCTCCCGTATCCTCCCAATACTTCCCTCCAAGCGTTGTCTTCCATCCATCTACACGATCCAATGGATGATGTGTCTCCTCCGCCTGTCTCTTACATCC
The DNA here is from genome assembly GCA_000404065.3 of Pinus taeda. NCBI lineage: Eukaryota > Viridiplantae > Streptophyta > Pinopsida > Pinales > Pinaceae > Pinus > Pinus taeda. Next base: position 12,941 of record APFE031749206.1, read on the forward strand.
GCCATGCAGTCCACTCACCTTGATCATGCCATACACCGGAAGGGCAAAGTCCACCATCTACCAGTACTCAACACATTTCATCTTCAACAACTGCAGTCAAAACACAATATGGCCAGAAGAAAAAGGAAGTGCCTCAAGCAGATCAATGCATTTAACAGTTATG
>APFE031749212.1:0-10757 GCA_000404065.3 Pinus taeda
TGTAAGAAGTTTTCATTCTGAAATAAAATGAGTATTCCATTTTCATCCTGAGTATCTCTGTGCATTCATAAAGAATCTGCTGTGATAGTAGTTCTCTCTGTGCTTTCGTCCGAAGTTCGCAGGAAGTTCGCCAAAGGATCGAAGGGACGCCAAGAACGTGTAAGGCGAGGAAGCCGTTGTGAAGGTCGCTAGTGCGAGAAAGATCTGAGTAGGTTCACCACTGGTTCACCAGGAGTTGGCTATCAGAAAGATCAGAAAGAATTTACAGACACAGAAAAAGAGCAAGCTTGTGACAGAAGCCCCTGCTAGAAATTGGTATCAGAGCCAGTAACGTCTGGTTCAAGAGGTTGGTACTCAAAAATTACTCTTTATTTCAAAGAATGGATTCCTTCAGAAAGTCTATCTCATTCAGAGAGCTTGAAGAAGAGTCTCTTCCAGAAAACAATATGCTTAAAGAAATGTTTGAAAATAGCTCAAACAGAACTTTAAATTCTGTAGAAAAGACTTATGAAGAAAGTCAGCCTTCGGCCAGATGGGCTCTCCCAGATATTACACCCTCAGAAGTCTATAGTGACTTGATTCCGTTTCATTTAGTTGCTGCCTCTAGAATTAGTATTAAAGAAACAGTCAGTCAAGTAGAAGAAAATTCAGATAGTATACAAACTATCCCTCTACTTGATCCTAGATCTCTACAAGCAGAAGCAAAAAGACTGAAAACAAATTATGTACATCTTGGATGCATTAGAGTCGGTATCAATCCTTTAGTCCATAAAGGGTTGAAAACTTTTGTGCTTGCAACAGTCAGAGATTTGACTCATAATAAATATACAGACTCTATCATTGGTGGAATTGTAGCTCCCCTGTCTGATGGCCCAGTCTACTTCGACTGTTTTCCAAATTTCTCTGTTCATACTTTTGATGAAACTATCCAGGATATTCTTCAGTTGCAAATCCATACCACTGGATTTAACATGAAGAAAAAGAGAAATAATGTTGCCATCCAAACCAAAGCCTGTCTGAGACACACCAACACTCTGTGGCCAGCCATTTGGCACACCCCAAGTCGAGATTCTAAGTCAAGTGTTGTTGTGAAAACAGATCCAAAGAATCAAAAAGTTGAACATCATTTGATAAAATGGGAAACTTTAGAATTCCCAGAACATTGGACTGTTAATCATTCCAGGCCTCAACTTCCAATGAATATTACTTCCGCCAACATCACAGAAAATGCTTCTTGTGCAGTTATATCTTTTCCACGAAGATCGACCATCGATCGACAAGGAATAGATGCTGCTTGCAAAATGTCAAAATATTATAGAGATCCCTCTACTGTAGATACTGCTTGTTCATCATCCTCTTCTTGTCGTCACTCACAGCTTTTTGAACTCGCCCAACTTGTAAATTTTTCATCCTTAGAAGTAAAATGCCCAGAATGTACAAACATCATCAATCTTTTGAGTCTAGCAGAACAGAATATCCATCTGCATCATAATCCCAGAACTGGCACTGCTCCTCCCTCTACTTCTATCAGTTCATGTCCAAATCCTAAATGTTCAGACATACCTTTTCCCCATGAGTCTGAGCCAGATACTGATCATGTCCTCATGATGCACTCAATAGAAGAGGAAGATCCTAGGCTTACACAGATGAGTTGTTTCATGAGACCTGCAAAGCCTAGATATGGATTGGGAAAATTAGAAATGTCAGAACTAATTCCTGAGTGTAGATTCAAACAGATCCCCTCTGACTACAAAAAACCTGCAGTCATGGAGATGCACAAATTCTTTGCACTCATGGATGGATGTCCCAAATCTCAGATCAGTGCACAATGGATGAAAGAAATGTTAAATTGGGATTTACTCACAAATCCCCAGGCAGATGAATTTGACAAAGGATACACCCCAGACCAGAAAAGAATAATGGCTATAGATTGGAAAAGATATATGGAAAATAATAATGAATGGATATCTTTTTATTTCTGGAAAGATAAGATAGCTCCTATCAATGTTCTGACTGGTAGCTCTTCTAGCAATATTCCTGATAAACATGGGTGGACTGCACTTGATGGGTCTACAGTGGAAACCTCCACAACTTTTCCACCATATAAAGGAATAATTCTAGGAGAAAAATCCAATGCAACCAAAGCCATTCCTCTTGTCCAAAAAGATGACAACGCCTTAGGAATCGATGGAAGGATTCAAAAGGCCAGTGAACAGATAAACTGGACAAATACCGCATTAAAAGGTCTGGAAATGAATATTGCAAAATCAGATGAAGTAAAGAAACAGATTGATATTGTACAGTCTTCTTTTAATAGTGTAAATTCTTGTTTAAATAGCATTCACTTTGACTCCAGCATGACTCGGTCATACACCAAAGAGTCATTGACAAAGACTGAAGAATTGGGAGAAAATTTAGTTGGTCACATTGACATAACTAAAACAATCCTCACTGGTTTAAATGAAAAATTTGATAAGATGCAGATCACAAAAGTAGAAAAACCAGTCCCCAGTTCATTCTTGGTTAAGAGAAATATCCAGATTGAGCATTCAATAAAAAATGTGGAAAAATTCCCTTTGTTGTTTCCAAAGGAAACTAAAGAAGAAGGATCTGAAAAGATCACTATAGCTTCCTTATTTGAAGAACCAGAAGCTCAAATCCTCCCGATTTATGAGCCTCTTGAGCATAGACAGCCCCTTGAGCATAGATATAACAGATACTCTGCACCTGATATAGAAGGAAAAGGGAAAATGCCTGAAGCACATACCTTTTTCCCTGATTCCCATAGAGAATGGAATATAGACAACATGAGTGTAGGCCAAATTCGTCAAATGATTGACATCATGTATACAGAATACAAACTCGTGTTTAAGAGGAAAATCAGAAGTAGATGCTTGTAAAACTATCATTCAGTGTTTTACAGGTACCCTTCTCAGATGGTGGGAAGCAGAGTCATCTCCAAAGCTGATTGAAACCATGGAGGCTGAAGTCTTAAAAGATGAGGAGATGTAATTCACAATCAAGATGGCACTGTGACAAACAATATGATTGGTGCCTTGACATCAATGATCCTGGAGCATTGGTGTGGTTGTGAAGTTGAAATAGCAGACAAACATGAGGTTATCTTGATGAACCTCAAATGCCATAAAATGTCTCAATATGACGATTTTCATAGAGACTGGATGCAGCGGATCTATGAAGTAAAAGACTCCAAAAATCTTCTTTGGAAACAGGTATATCTTGCTGCTCTACCTTCCAGATTTGTTGACTATCTCAAAATGCAGGACATTTTCCAATTGCCTTATGAATCCCATACATGGGGAGAAATTTATTCCCTCATTACAAAGACTCTAGTTAGCCTTTGTACCAGTTCAAGAGTCAACAAATCCTTAGAGAAATTGTCTAAATTGCCAGATAGAAAATCTATCTGCAGTAAATATGGATTAACAGTTGATGATCCATTAGTCAAAAGAAGAAAGTCTAAGAAAGGCCAAAAGAGAATTTAAAGAGACTTTCTATAAGAATAAAAGGAATTATCCGAAAAATAAAAAGAAATATCCCACCAGGGATAAAGCCCCAAAAAGGAAAGGATATTATCGGTATATTCCAAAAACTCATTATTATAATCCCTCTGATATTCATTTACACTCGTCCAAACAAGAAAAATGGAACAAAATAACATGTTGGGTTTGTGGACAGACAGGACATACTGCTTCAAGATGTCCTCAGGGTGAAGAATCCAAATTAGAAAGAGGGAAAAAGACAGCTGAATATGCTAAGAAAGCTAAACAAGTCAAAAAGGAACATGCTAGTTCATTCTCCTGTCTTAGATGTAAGTCCAAACTACATCCCACAGAACACTGTCCAAATTTCCATATTGCAGCACAGCATCAGGTAGAAGATTCATCTCTGGACTCTTTTAGTAGTACAGAGGAAGAAGTTCAAGTAAATGTGGGACAATTTAGTGATTCAGATACATCAGAATGTTCTTGTTCAGATTCTGATGAATGTGCATGCCATATTTTTTACAATGATTCTGAAGCTTCTGACAGCTCCAGCGAAGAAGAACAAAGGACAAGGCCTGTCAAAGAAAAAGTCCTTATGGCATCCACTGAAGAAGAAGCTGAAATGAAAATCTTAGCACAGATCAGGAGTATGGAAGAAGGGCCGATGAAAGATCGCCTGATCGAAGCTTTTACAGACCAGCTCAAGTCCAAAGCTTCAAGAGATACAGGTAAGAAGCCGATATTTGTTGATGCTTCTTATGAAAGAAATACCAAATCTTTTCAAAGGCATCACCAGAAACCAGGGAAAATACGATCCCTGACGCTAGGTGAAGTGAGCGGGGAAATCCACCAGCTTAAATCAGAAATCACTGCTATCAAAGCTCAGATAGCAGAATTACAGAAAGGAAAAAAGATCAAGACAGAAGACGAAGAAGAAGAGTGGGATTCAAAGCATAATGAAATAGAAATTGCAGAAGGGAGACCAGACCCACATTTTGGTTTCCAGGATATGCGATTATTTACCATTACATATCAACAGCATCATGTAAAGGTAAATAATCGCATATCCTGGAAACCAAAATGTGGGTCTGGTCTCCCTTCTGCAATTTCTATTTCATTACGCTTTGAATCCCACTCTTCTTCTTCGTCTTCTGTCTTGATCTTTTTTCCTTTCTGTAATTCTGCTATCTGAGCTCTGATACCAATTTCTAGCAGGGGCTTCTGTCACAAGCTTGCTCTTTCTTTGTGTCTGTAAATTCTTTCTGATAGCCAACTCCTGGTGAACCAGTGGTGAACCTACTCAGATCTTTCTCGCACTAGCGACATTTCCAACGGCTTCCTTGCCTTATACGGTCTTGGCATCCCTTCGATCCTTTGGCGAACTTCCTGCGAACTTCGGACGAAAGCTCAGAGAGAACTACTATCACAGCGGATTCTTTGTAAAATGCACAGAGGTACTCAGATATGAAACAGCATACTCATTTTATTTCAGAAAGGAAATTCTTACAGAATGCTCACAGAGCTCTTACAGAGATTGATTCTTTCTAGAAACAGACTAGTCTTGCTTTTTCTGGACTTTTCACAGCTTAATCATAAGCAAGTTACTACCAGAGGCTTCTGGGAAGATCAAGGCTCTATCTCAGAATCAGATTTTGCACACCAAACTTGACTCTCCTAATGATTCGGCCACTTTAGGTTCTTATCAGTGCCGAGCACACTGATACGCAGGCTTCTCGAATCGACTATGGACTTTGAGTAATTACTCGTGATGCAAGCAGATCGGATTGGATATCCGCAGATGCAGAGCAGGAGAATACTCGACACAAAACACACTCAAGACTAAGACTCGATAACTCTAAGACTCGATGCCCTTCAAATGAGCCTTACCCCTCTTTATATAGCCATAGAGGGGGGGACAAACATTAGACAAAAGTACCTCTAGAATCATTTCTTTTTCAATCTTTTATCAAAGCAACATCCGCACAAATATTCGGGTTAGGCCGAATAATTGCTTTCGGGTAATGCATGTGATAAATCTGTACTGAAAAGCAGATTCTTGTACCGAAACCAGATTTATGACAATCTACACAGTGGATACTTTTGTACAAAAAGCCCACGAGAAAAGACTATTTACACTGTGGAGGCTTTTGAACAGTAAAGCCCACGGGAACTCTGGCCACAATTAAGCCCTTGTGACTGGTACTTATTCAAAATAAAGTGAAATCAGGGAATCTTTCCCTTTTGTAAAGCAGGTCATCACATGCCTTGGTATATATTCGCCGGACTATCATTGGTTTTCCCAGTATGATTTGATGTTGCACTTTGGTTAACACACACCATTCTAAATGATCTACCATATATTCATGGAGAGCATAATTTGTCATGTGGAATGGGTCCCATTCTTTGACTGTCATTTCTTTGACTGTGTTGTAGATGCGATGATAGCAATCTCCAATATTGTAGTCAAAACATTTCTGACAGTGTCTTCTTTGAAATCCTTCATGGTACACAGGATCCATAGCTGTTCTGTTGACGCTGTAATCTGTCCACCAATTTCTGAACCATTCACATTGCCGATTATTTTGTGAAGCTGCCATTGTGCTGAACTTTAATTTTGTATAATGGGTGTCTGTTTTATCATCTACATTCATAAAATCCCACCATAACTTTTTATAATCCTGGAAATTGTAAACTGTGTCTGGGAATATTATCTTTGGGTCATTTCTTGGCCACCTTGCTCCTTCTTGGATGTGTGAAAGATTTTCCCATAAATCTCTTGTACGGTAAATACAAAAGTATGCTCCATAGATTCTGGTATTGCTGTTACCTTGGTGACCAATTCTCCCAATGTCATGAAAATTTGACTCTAATGCTTCTCTTGCCGCCCTTGCATCAGCCTTTGCTTTGGTATATATCATATCATGGATCCATTTTCTTCCTTTTGGATATATTCTCCTTTCTGGGACATAATGTTGAAGATCTGAATGTGGCTGGAGATCTGCATCAAGGACTTTGGTATTCCTTAGTTGCCATGTAGGCTTCCAGCTGGTTTTATATGTTTCCCAGTCTTGGTTATCTGGGATAGTCCGCAGAACTTCACATTTCTGACTTGGATCCCATTCAGTGACAATTATCATAACTTTTGTAATATCTTTTTCAAGATATTCTCTGCTGAGAAAATCAGGGAGACAATTTTGTTCTCCTTTTATATGTTCTACAGAAAAATCAAAATTTGCAAATAATGCTTGCCATCTGGCAAACTTTGCTTCTTCTGGTTTCTTGATGTTTTTAGATAAGACTTTCTTCAAGGCTGAGGCATCTGTTCTAAGAAGAAATGATTTGTTAATAAGATAAACTGCAAATTTGCTAATACAGTTCCAAGCAGCTTTTACCTCTCTTTCAATAACATAATATTTTTGTTCTGTTGGGTTCCAGACACCTGAGGCATACTGAACTACTTGTTCTTCTTTACCAATCCTTTGTTTTAGAATTCCACCCCAACCAATATCACTGGCATCAGATTCTACAATTTTGAAAGCTTCATCATCTGCAATATATAAAATGGGCAATGATTTTACCTTTGCCTTGATTTCTTGTACTGCCTTGGTGTGTTTCTCTGTCCATGGAGGAGGATTTGTACCAGTTCTTGGGTTGAGCAATTTTCTATCACTAGCACAGTCTTGGTAGAAACTGCTTACATAGTTTAAGCATCCAAGAAACCTCTGCAGCTGTGTCTTATCTTTTAAGACATCTGGAAACTTATCTGCGAACTCAATTGCATGCTGCTGTAGAGATATCTGTCCATTAGCAATCTGATGTCCCAGAAACTTGACTGAGGTCTGAAATAATTCCATCTTTTTCTTGCTAAGCACAAGACCATTTCTTCGGACTAAATTCATAAAAATATTTACATGTTTAAAATGGTCATCAAGATTTCTAGAAAAAATTAAAACATCATCTATATATACAAGCATCCAATCAAAATATGGTTTGAAAATATCATTCATAACTTTCTAGAATTTGGATGGGGCATTTTTGAGTCCGAAGGGCATAACATTCCACTCATAGTGTCCTGCAGGGACACTGAAAGCAGTCTTGAATTTATCTTCCTCATAGATAGCAACCTGCCAAAATCCAGCTTTTAAATCAAACTTGGAGAATATCTTTGCTCCTGCAATTCTTCTGATTAAGTCTCCTTTATGTGGGATTGGATATGTGTCGTCTGCCAAAACTGAGTTTAGAGGCTTGTAGTTTATAACAAGTCTGGGTATGCCTCTGATTTGTTCTGCTCTCTTATTCACATAGAATCCATAGCAATTCCAGGGACTACTGGATTCTCTGATCAATCCTCTGTTAAGCAGTTGTTGGATCTCCTGTTGACACAATATCCTATATTCTTTGCTCATTGGTATTGCTCTGCTTTTGCAGGGCTTACCTGTATATCCTTCTTTATATGGCAATCTGATTGTATGTTGCTTCCTATGCCAGAAATCATTTGGTTCTTCTGAACAACATTTCTTTGCCAATCTTTCTTTGAGTTCTAGAATTCTCTTCCTGACTTGTGGCTGTTTTAGCTGATCTTCAATTCTCAGCTGACTCTTCAGATCTTTAAGATCAGTTAACAGGGATTCTGCTTTGTCCAACTTTTGCATGGCTTGGACCATTGTGGAGACCCGAGGAGTAGAAACATATGGGAGCTCAATTCTTTTTCTTGTACCTCTGGATGTGGGTACGGAGATGAAATAACCAGATTTATTTCCTTTCATTCTTGTAGAACCATGAGGTTCTACTGCAGCTAAAAAGACATTACCTAATATGCAATCAACAGGTATGTCTGCAATAGCAAATTTCATGTACACACAATGAGTGTCAAAGCATAAAGCTGCTCTAGGGATCTCATATTTGAGTTTTTTGTTTCCTAGTCCAACTCCTTCCCTTTCTGCAGAAACCCAAAATTTTGCTGGGATGTTTTTAATATTCAGAATGTTAATATCATCACCAGAGTCCAATAATGCAGTCATAAAATATACCTGATCTTGGATACAGATTTTTACCTTTACATGATGCTGTTGATATGTAATGGTAAATAATCGCATATCCTGGAAACCAAAATGTGGGTCTGGTCTCCCTTCTGCAATTTCTATTTCATTATGCTTTGAATCCCACTCTTCTTCTTCGTCTTCTGTCTTGATCTTTTTTCCTTTCTGTAATTCTGCTATCTGAGCTTTGATAGCAGTGATTTCTGATTTAAGCTGGTGGATTTCCCCGCTCACTTCACCTAGCGTCAGGGATCGTATTTTCCCTGGTTTCTGGTGATGCCTTTGAAAAGATTTGGTATTTCTTTCATAAGAAGCATCAACAAATATCGGCTTCTTACCTGTATCTCTTGAAGCTTTGGACTTGAGCTGGTCTGTAAAAGCTTCGATCAGGCGATCTTTCATCGGCCCTTCTTCCATACTCCTGATCTGTGCTAAGATTTTCATTTCAGCTTCTTCTTCAGTGGATGCCATAAGGACTTTTTCTTTGACAGGCCTTGTCCTTTGTTCTTCTTCGCTGGAGCTGTCAGAAGCTTCAGAATCATTGTAAAAAATATGGCATGCACATTCATCAGAATTTGAACAAGAACATTCTGATGTATCTGAATCACTAAATTGTCCCACATTTACTTGTATTTCCTCATCTGTACTACTGAAAGAGTCCAGAGATGAATCTTCTACCTGATGTTGTGCTGCAATATGGAAATTTGGACAATGTTCTGTGGGATGTAGTTTTGATTTACATCTGAGACAGGAAAATGAGCTAACATGTTCCTTTTTGACTTGTTTAGCTTTCTTGGCATATTCAGCTGTCTTTTTCCCTCTTTCTAATTTGGATTCTTCACCCTGAGGACATCTTGAAGCAGTATGTCCTGTCTGTCCACAAACCCAACATGTTATTTTGTTCCATTTTTCTTGTTTGGACGAGTGTAAATGGATATCAGAGGGATTATAATAATGAGTTTTTGGAATGTACCGATAATATCCTTTCCTTTTTGGGACTTTATCCCTGGTGGGATATTTCCTTTTATTTTTCGGATAATTCCTTTTATTCTTGTAGAAAGTCTCTTTAAATTCTCTTTTGGCCTTTTTCTTAGACTTTCTTCTTTTAACTAATGGATCATCAACTGTTAATCCATATTTACTGCAAATAGATTTTCTGTCTGGCAACTTAGACAATTTCTCTAATGATTTGTTGACTCTTGAACTGGTACAAAGGCTAACTAGAGTCTTTGTAATGAGAGAATATATTTCTCCCCATGTATGTGACTCATAAGGCAATTGAAAAATGTCCTGCATTTTGAGATAGTCAACAAATCTGGAAGGTAGAGCAGCAAGATATACCTGTTTCCAAAGGAGGTTTTTGGAATCCTTCACTTCATAGATCCGCTGCATCCAGTCTCTATGAAAATCATCATATTGAGACATTTCATGTAAAGGTAAAAATCTGTATCCAAGATCAGGTATATTTTATGACTGCATTATTGGACTCTGGTGCTGATATTAACATTCTGAATATTAAAAACATCCCAACAAAATTTTGGGTTTCTGCAGAAAGGGAAGTAGTTGGACTAGGAAAAAAAAAACTCAAATATGAGATCCCTAGAGCAGCTTTATGCTTTGACACTCATTGTGTGTACATGAAATTTGCTATTGCAGACATACCTGTTGATTGCATATTAGGTAATATCTTTTTAGCTACAGTAGAACCTCATGGTTCTACAAGAATGAAAGGAAATAAATCTGGTTATTTCATCTCCGTACCCACATCCAGAGGTACAAGAAAAAGAATTGAGCTCCCATATGTTTCTACTCCTCGGGTCTCCACAATGGTCCAAGCCATGCAAAAGTTGGACAAAGCAGAATCCCTGTTAACTGATCTTAAAGATCTGAAGAGTCAGCTGAGAATTGAAGATCAGCTAAAACAGCCACAAGTCAGGAAGAGAATTCTAGAACTCAAAGAAAGATTGGCAAAGAAATGTTGTTCAGAAGAACCAAATGCTTTCTGGCATAGGAAGCAACATACAATCAGATTGCCATATAAAGAAGGATATACAGGTAAGCCCTGCAAAAGCAGAGCAATACCAATGAGCAAAGAATATAGGATATTGTGTCAACAGGAGATCCAACAACTGCTTAACAGAGGATTGATCAGAGAATCCAGTAGTCCCTGGAATTGCTATGGATTCTATGTGAATAAGAGAGCAGAACAAAT
>APFE031749219.1:0-26698 GCA_000404065.3 Pinus taeda
ATGAAGTGATCTTTATGTAGGCCATATTCCGTTGTGCCATTCTGATAATATTCTCTGCTTCGACTTCACCCTTGGTGAATTTGAAGAGGGATGAGGAATCCACTGATCCTTTTGTCCTTTCCCAATTGTCTTCGGTGATTACTCTTTCACTCTTGCTTGGGCATTGTCTTCACCTTAGCTCTGATACCATGTTAATTTTAGGTATGTTCTATGCTTAGAGCAATTTATTTCAATTTTCACAGTTAGCTGCATATCTTTTCTAGATTAGCAATCACATCAACATTAAGTAAACTGCAGATAGAACGTAAACATAAATCGCAGAAGACAAGCCATGACAAGAGGACACAAGATGTGGCGCTAGCCAGGGACAAACCCCAATGTAGGGAAACCCTTGATCAATTCTTCTTATATGTTCTTCAATAGTTTAGTAGAGAGAGAGAGAGAGTATGTTTACAACGGAAGCCAACACTTTGACTTATCTAGATAAGAGCATAGATCATCTTTAAGAAGATGATACATGAGATCAGTTGAAGACATGCTGCTTCAACTAATTCTCCAAGGTGACTCCTTCACCTATTGTTGTGTTGTATTTCGTCATCATGTTGCACCTCACCACGCTGCACCCATCATCACTATGCTGCATCTCATCACGCTTCATTAATCATGACTCTACCCATCACTGTATTACATTATGTGCCATTGCTGCACCATAATGCCATCTTGACCTATGTGTTGGTTGCACCTTACTTTCTTGTTGTCCCTTGCTGGCTTGTTGTCCCTAGCATGCTTGTTGTCCTTAGCATGCTTGTTGTTGCATGCTAGTTGTCCCTTGCATGCTAGCTGTAATATTGCATGCTTGGTGTATTTGCTGCTAAGTACCATACAACTGTCCCAATGTTAGTTAGCTGTCCCTTGCATGCTCTCCTTCGGAGACAGATGCTTCGGCTGTTTCGGTAGTTCCCGATAGTTCTGGCAGTTCTGTTGTTTCCGGCAGTTCCGACAGCTCCAACTTTTCCAGATTTTCTAGCAGTTCCGGCTTTTCAGGTTATTTCCACTTTTCTGGCAATTCTGGATTTTCCAAATTTTGCACAGTTTCGGTTTTTCTGGCAGTTTTTTCTTTTCCGGCAGTTCCGGCTTTTCCGGCAATTCTGGCTTTTCCGACTTTTTTGGCAGTTCCGGCTTTCTGCCCTTTGGATCAGGGCAACGTTATTCCTTAGGATCTCTCCTCCTACTAAAACCCAAAGACAAGTAGAGAGAGGAAGAGATCCCAAGTGTGTTGAAATGACTATGAAAGGCCACCTCTATTTAATACTAAATGTTGAGCACAAGTGGGGTTTATTTGGTTGTTGGCCGACCTTGACAAATTGTCCCATAACACAAATAAATTCATATCTCCATGAATACTTATCGGAATTGGATGATCTTTAGATCAATCCTACACCTCTCGATGAGAAAGATCCAAGAAAAATATCAGCTTCCATTAATAAGATGAGCCACATGGAGTTTGGCCCTAGTTGCCAATTTTAACAGATGATCACCCGTACAATGCTTTCTTGACGCAAGTGCTCCCTTAAACCATATTTCCTAGCAACGCATATTCCATGATACCTATTGAAGAATCTAGGGCAATTAGGTTAATAAGATTCTTCTCACGATGGTAACTACATGTGAGGTACTTTTTACTTTTTTTTATTAGCACTTCTTTTGTTATTATTAGAGTGTGTTTTCTTACTTCATCAAATAGTTACCAAAACAAAAGAGATAAGAACACAAGATGTTGGCTCTCTGCCAGGCCTAAAACCACTCACTCTTTGAGAGGAAAACCCGCACAAATTCTTCTTATAGAGATTCCAGTTAACGAATACCAAGACCAAGACCAAGGCCCTTGACCTAGTAGCCACTCCAAGACCAAGACACTGTCTTCTCTTCTTCTCTTCCTCTTTCCTTTGATCCTTCTAGTCATCATTACTTCATCAAAGCACCAAGATCTTCTTACTGTATTTGTACCAAGACTGTAGTAGATCCGCACCAAGTCATAGCACATAGCTCATGAAAGTACTATCTCCATTATAGCTTTGAACAATACCTTGCATCATTTGAAGTCTCTACAATGTCTTCGTTGTTCCTTCACGCTAGATCTGAGATCCTTCTAACCTTCATCATCCGAGCTATCTACTTTATAACATTGTCCATCATAGAGGCATTCAAATTGTCAACTATAGATCCTCCTTTCTTCTATCTTCGTTGTCCCTTCATCATGAAAAGTCTTCGCTATTCCTTCACCACTATTCTGAGTTCATTATGTATCTTGACATCTGAGCTAGACTCCTTTTTTGTCACTGTGACTGTGACCCAAATTTCAGAGAAATCATCCTTGGAGATCCGAGCTTGATGACTACCATCATTTATTCAAACTTCATAGAGAGATCCACGAATAGTTCACTGTGACTAGTGCCGAAAATATTAGGGTTGTCCGAACTTGGTTGACTATAATAACCCACCGAAAACTTCAGAGATATCTGAGTTCTGCATTGTACTTTTGCGAAGACGCTAGCTGGGTATTTATAGTAGTTCGATCCACATATTAAGCCGACATGACAATGTCAAGAAATGTGCCTATTGATGCAAGGCAACATGATCTATTTAATTCATCTTGCAGGTTGACTTCAAGAGGAGATTCGTGCCTGTCTTTTGGAGGGCTATTTAGACATATTTATATACATTGACTCATGCTCAAGAAGAGCTTTTCATACATGACATTGACTCTTTGACTTAATAATAAATCCTAATGCTCTCAATGGGAGCCACTAACAAATAAAACTCTTGCTCATGAAACCCATGTAGCAAGGCATACAAAAATAATTTTATTCTTTTTATTTCATCATTCGCAAAGATCATGTCATTATGAAGACCGAACCTAGTTACATTCTACTACACTCCCTCTTAACTAGGGAGGTATTCATAATGGTACTTGGTCATTCTCAATCTGAAGAATTTCTCATAAGAAGAATTGGATTGGTAACCCATCTGTATAACATCATAGTAACCAACATTGTTTCCACATCAAGGCCTTGACTGACAACTCTATCTTTCATCAGATGAGAGCACAATGTTGGGGAGACCAATGACTATAGACACCTTCATCTTTGTCTCTCAAGGTACATACCCACCCGGGTGTTCCCTGAATATGACCTTCTAGGTATTCTTATCTTGGGTTCCCATCCCTCAAAGAATATCAGTCCTCTTGCCTACTCTTGTCTTGGATGCCCTATACATCCTTCAAGAGCATCAAATGCCAGATGATTACCCAATCCTCCATTCATTCTTCCCAAGTGAAGACAAGAATGTTTTGTCTATCTCTCCCTCTCAACTAGGGAAGATATGCCCATTCCTATAAAGGAATGTACCCAATCTCCCTCTTAAATGGGGACTTGTCAAAGATACCTCTCAACTAGGGACTCTCCTTTTTCATCAACAACTTCTTCTAGTGGGTCCTTCGGCTGCTTGATCACTTTCTTTCCTTGATGTCATGCAATTCAGTCGAGCTTCTTCCTTGTATAACATTAGCCATCCATTACTTTCCTTCTTGGTTTGTCATGTCATTCCTTTCTTCATGGAAAGTGGCCTTCTTGGTACATATCTGGAACCTTCTTCATATGGCTACTTCTTATTCATCATGCTTCTTTTAGGAATTTCCATCCTCCACATGAATGATAGTTGTACTTGTACTTACAACTCTTGTTTCAGTAGCCCTGCATGACCCCATCTAGATAGTACCTTTCGAGATGGCTCTTCATCATGACATCTTCCTGTAGGTATCAACATCCTACATACACGTTGACACATCTCCCAAAGATATTCATTGTCAAGGATCTCCATCTTTTTCAGACTTTCATTAGAGTCTTCATATCTTTCTGAGAGATTTCCCAGTCAAATCTCCTTGGTCTTTTGGATGTTGATTGTCTTCATCATGGTTGCATATCTCATGATCTCTTCCTTCCTTACACATTCCATTCCCAGGGACTTCCAATCAGAGTTCCTTAATTGTAGTCAACCACCTCATACTTCATATGATGACATATTATGTTGATTTCATCTGGTGCGACTCATGCCCTCCTGTATCTTCTTAGAGGAGGAGATTTCCTTTTTTCAATCATGCTTCTCAAGATAGTAGTGATCCATGTTACCTGCAACCATACGACATGATATTAAAATATTAAACACAAGCATACATACCTCATTTCTCTTTAGATCATCTAGGCCTCTTTCAGTAGCTCCCTTGATTGAAGCATCTTGAACCCCTTGATCTGCTTCATCTCATATGTCATCATACCATCATCCATGAATTCCACAAGTTGGAGTTCCTGATGAAACACTTGCTTCCTCTCTAGATTAGTGAACCCTTTGATGAGGATCCCATCAGAGAATATTGAGGATCTTGCATATCCCCATCTGGCATATGTTTCTTTTTTTACTTGATGTATGATGAGCCTTGTCCTAGATGACTTCATCCTTTCCTTCAATGTCGAATGAGGTTCCCAAGAGCTATATCCTTCATGTTTGACTGCCATGAATTTTGTTCCATCTGTCCTTCATGATTCCCATGGCGATGTCACGAGTTCTTGTTTCTAGTGCTTCCATGATTCCACGATGCATCTTATTATTTATCATGGTCATCTATAACAAAAGATTTAGGAGCTTATGATAAGACCCTTTAGTGAGGGATACCATCTAAATCATAACAAAGATATGTTACTCCCTCTTTCCTTGGCCCTTTCCTTCAACTTCCTCCATCTTTCTGGTGATATGAGCTTTCTTTCCATAACATTGAGTCTTAGTTGTACTGTTTTGTCTTGTTTGAGGATCAAACTTCCCTTTCCTTTCTGTAAATGTTTGAGTCCTTTAATCTTCAACACTTTTGCCCTCAACTTGTCTTTTTCTATCTAGCATAGAGACCACAAGTTGTCGAATGAGGTGACTTTAGTGCATTTAAGAACAATGATGGTTATCTTCTTATCATCTCTCCCAGATCTCCCAATTGAGATCTTATAAAGATATGCCTCCATTCTTTGATACCTTTAATCAGGTCTAAGTGATATGACCTTCTTTACTGCATTTTCAGAGAATATATCTTCTAGCATTTCATATATCTCTCTGATGTTTCCTCTGCTACATAGGGATGAGAGGACCTTTGACTGATTTCATAAGGATCCTATGAGTCCCTTGATCCTTTTTCATGCATTCAAATTTCAAACAATGCTTGACCTTCTGAGACTTTTCCATAGATATCACTGACTTCTCTTTCGAGGACTATATCTATCCTCCTTTCTTATGCAAGGAATTTTGATGACCCTGTTGTCACTCAGTACTATTCAGTCACTAGTTGGTTCAGAAAGTCAAATAGTAGTGATGTTTGAGGCTGATTCCTAAGTCTCAGAAGTTGTCAAAGCTTGATCTGACCCCCCCCCACCGCCCCCCCACGGCCTAGTGCTTGGAAAGAGCTTTCCAACGATATAAAGAAGTCCAGATAAGGTTCCTAGATCAAAAGATACACTCAATTGAAGAATCCCTTTGGAAAGCCCTGAAAGCATGAAAATGAGAAAAATGGCTAAGTGTTGGAGAGAGAGACTGCAATTGGGATAGTGGAGGCATATCGGCATATTGGCTATCAGCGAAGCCAAGAGGCACAAACTTAAGATTTATCTGTGGTTCGGAAGGCCGATTGCGATTTGCAATCCCGCATATCGCAATTAGCAATCGACGAGTTATAAGAGTTCAAAGACCGTAGCAGGGGCCAATATTGTTATATACCAAAATCATCGTGAGGGCGATTTTCAAAATACAAAGGAAAGCATCGAAAGACAAGGCCTCGGCTGACCTTTTTCTCTCTCCTCCAACGGGCCACGTGGCAGCTTCTTATTGATCCGCAGAGCTGATGTGGCAGATGATGTCAGTGATGACGTGGCAGTTACAGAGGATGACGTGGTACGGGAACACGTGTCACTCGTTTTCAGCATTTTCAAGGGTCCTATGGGCCCGTTTTCCGAGTGCCACGTGGCACCACTCACGAGGTGCCACTCACAAGAGGACCTTTGACTAATTTCATAAGGATCCTATGAGTCCCTTGATCCTTTTTCATGAATTCAAACAATGCTTGACCTTCAGAGACTTTTCCATAGATATCACTGACTTCTCTTTCGGGGACTATATCTATCCTCCTTTCTTATGCAAGGAATTTCGATGACCTTGTTGTCACTCACTGCTCTTCAGTCACCAGTTGCTTCAGAAAGTCATATAGTAGTGATGTTTGAGGCTGATTCTTGAGTCTCAGAAGTTGTCAAATCTTGATCGGAACCTCCCCTCTCCCCCCCATGGCCTAGCGCTGGGAAAGAGGTTTCCAATGGTATAAAGAAGTCCAGAAAAGGGTTTTTGGATCAAAAGATACACTTAATTGAAGAATCCCTTTGGAAAGCCATGAAAGCATGAAAATGAGAAAAATGGCTAAGTGTTGAAGAGAGAGACCGCAATCGGGATGGTGGAGGCATATCGACATATTGGCCATCAGCGAAGTCAAGAGGCACAAACTTAAGATTTATCGGCGATTCGGAAGGCCAATTGCAATTTGCGATCCTGCATATTGCAATCGACAATCGGTGAGTTATAAGAGTTCAAAGCTCGCAGTGGAGGCCAATATTGTGATATAGACCAAAATCGTCGTGAGGGCGATTTTCAAAATATAAAGGAAAGCATGGAAAGGCAAGGCCTCAGCTGACCTTTTTCTCTCTCCTCCAGGGGCCATGTGGCGGCTTCTTATTGGTTCGCGGAGCTGATGTGGCAGGTATGGAGGATGACGTGGCAGGGGAACACGTGTCACTCGTTTTCGGCATTTTCAGGGGTCATATGGGCTCGTTTTCCGAGTGCCACGTGGCACCACTGGCAAGGTGCCAATCACAAGAGGACCTTTGACTGATTTCATAAGGATCCTATGAGTCCCTTGATCCTTTTTCATGCATTCAAACAATGCTTGACCTTCAGAGACTTTTCCATAGATATCACTGACTTCTCTTTCGGGTACTATATCTATCCTCCTTTCTTATGCAAGAAATTTTGATGACCTTGTTGTCACTCACTGCTCTTCAGTCACTAGTTGCTTCAGAAAGTCATATAGCAGTGATGTTTGAGGCTGATTCCCTGAGTCTCAAAAGCTGTCAAATCTTGATCGGAACCCCCCCTCTCCCCCCCATGGCCTAGTGCTTGGAAAGAGGCTTCCAATGGTATAAAGAAGTCCAAAAAAGGGTTCCTCGATCAAAAGATACACTCAATTGAAGAATCCCTTTGGAAAGCCATGAAAGCATGAAAATGAGAAAAATGGCTAAGTGTTGGAGAGAGAGACCGCAATCGGGACAGTGGAGGCATTTCAACATATTGGCTATCGACGAAGCCAAGAGGCACAAACTTAAGATTTATCAGCGGTTCGGAAGGCCGATTGCAATTTGAGATCCCGCATATTGCAATCGGCGATCGGCAAGTTATAAGAGTTCAAAGTTCGCAGCGGAGGCCAATATTGCGAGATAGACCAAAATCACCATGAGGGTGATTTTCAATATAGAAAGGAAAGCATGGAAAGCTAAGGCCTCGACTGAACTTTTTCTCTCTCCTCCAGGGGGCCATGTGGCGGATTTTTATTGGTCTGTGGTGTTGATGTGGCGAATGACATGGCAGGTACAGACGATGACATGGCAGGGGAACACATGTCACTCATTTTCGACATTTTCAGGGGTCGTATGGGCCCTGTTGTCGCACAGATTGTCACGACAATGCTCAGACCAGGGGCTGTCACCCTGATCCCCGATCTCTCCATTTAAGCTTGTCTCCCGCAGGTAAGGGGGGTAGACCCTATGGGACAATGGATGACCAACTGTGGACCAGTTGGGTTGGGAGACACGAGGGGAAATAAGCACTTAAATGATTTTATTAAGTTAATTGACCAGTGCTTTATGAAATAAATGATTAAACGATTATTTATCAAATGCTGCAGGAATATGAACTCATTAACAATCGTTTACCATCAAACAACTCGAACAAAGTTTAACTTTTACCAAATGTGAGATAATCAATAAATGCTTAATGGCTTAATGATACTCCTGCAATTAAAATTCAAAATATTAAAAGCTTTAAATAACCACGTAATTTTAACCAGAGATCACATTCATATGGCTAATCTTCAAATGATCATTCAAGCATATTTAACGACATGAAAACATTAATCCCACATCAAAATTTTAGCTTCAGCAGAAAAGATATATGACAAATCCCTGAGCCAAGATTGAAACTGACAAAAAATTTCCAAAATATTTTTATACTTTTTAAATAAAACAAGACTAAAGACTAAATGAAACTTTTAAATCTAAAATCTAAATAATACTAAAATCTAAACTAAATTAAAAGAAACCCTTTTTTTCTTTATTATTTTTATTTTATTTTATTTTTTTTGTTTGTTGTTGCAGATTTGGGCGAGCATGGAGATCAGGCGGAATGGAGAGGTGCACGCAGCGTTGAGGGCTGGAATGGCAGTGGGTGAATCAGCGGTGTGGAGTGAGGAAAGACTGCCCACGTTTTGGACAACTCGATGGCAGAAAGAGGTGACTGCATGGAAAGGGATATGTGAAGAATAGCAGAGCCAGGACTGTAGCACCGTGACGGCTGAGAAGTATGGAGAGAAGAATAATTTGAGATCTTCTGGCTCAGATTTATCAATGGAATCCCTGCAGATTCCTCTTCAGATAAAAATTTGTAAACCTTGGGTTGTAGAAATAATGCCCTTGCAAGAGATTTTTTTGATGCAATAGCAAGGAGCTGATCAAACCCTTAAAAAATTTTGGAAAACCTTGCAAGTATTAATTCTGAAACCAGATTTTGCCCTCCGGCCTAGATCTGGCTTTCAAACAAAAATTGCTTTCCCAGACCTGCAACCTGCAATAGTAAAAACAGAAAACCCAGAAATGATATGTGCAAAAAACAAAACTGAAACCCTAAATCAACTAAATGATTACAACATTTATAGATTTTCGACTCTTAAGTAGCCAGATTTGTCAATAATCACAGTAATATTATCAGAATTTAATTTTAATGTGAGACACTTCAGAAAACCCTACATGCATTCATAAAAAATTTCAAATGATAAGCCCAGGATCAATAACTGGTTGGGCTCTTTCAGAAAACACAATCCGGGAGTTGGCTGGTTCAGCCGAGAACTTCCCCTAACGCCCAGTAATCTAAAAAAAATGGAGATACCTGCCACTATATTTCAGAATCTACATTATCATTCAAACCCTAGAGATCAGACAAGATACCTGTGCCTAAATCAATCTTCATCAAGCTATTAACAATGGCTGAAAATAAAATTATGCAGAAAAATAAATCATCTTACAGCATTTTCAGAAGAGTAACACCAGAAAGATTTTTAGCCCCAAAGTCTTTCTTTATTGCACAAAAAATGACTACAAGAGGGCTTTCTTTAGCATGAGACTCTCAGATCAAATTTGATCTCAAATGACCCCTAACACCCTATTTAAAGGAAAAATTCCCACAACTAATTCGAGTGATCCATGTCAAAATGATCTCGATCGTCGATGAGGATCAAGATATCTTTTAATCTCATCCGTCGAATTTTTAAATGCATTTTAATATATTAAAAATTGAAATTCTGCATTTATTTACTCAAAATATTTGATTTATTATTTTATTATTTTTAAAAGTTTATTTTAATTATTATTATTATTATTATTATTAATTTTTAATTATTTTAAAAATTACTTTATTATTATTATTAGTATTATTATTTTTTTTAATTTTAAGTATATTTTTTTAATTTTTAAATTTTTTAATTTAATTTTTTTAAATTATTTATTATATCTTTTATTTTTTTATTGTTTTTTTATTTTTTTCAATTTTTTTTTTTTAAATGGATCCTCAAACTTAGCCTTTGGAGAAATCACCTAGGACCTAGAACTTAGAACTTAGGACTTATGAGGGGATTAAAACATTTTCTAACCCTCAAGACACTTTCAATCATGACTTTTACAATTTTACATCTCAAGGGGGACAACCCATTTGACGTAGACCCTCATAGACCACCCAGTTCTGCGACATAACTATAATCTAGCAGATCAACGCACTAGGATTCCCCTAAGATTTTAATGACAAAATTCATTCCGGCTTTGGGGTTAGGCTGAAGGAAAACTCTGTCGATCATGGATCGGTGAGACAAAAAACCTTCCGGAACATAGATTATCACTAAAACATTAGGTCCACCTAGGCAATTTACATACATAACTCAGCTCTGCTAAGATTATTTACAATTCACACATGCAAACTGGGTTTACAATCATAATATGATCAAGTCGACGATGACTGTCGAATGGCACGGACACGTCAATCAAGCGCTATCCGTTTTGCGAAAAAAGGGGGTGTACTGCTATGGGAAGTTGACACGTAGTGGTCAACATATGGCTCTACTTGGGGACACGTTGCTGCACTGCAGGAATGTGAGAATCCAGAATCTGCATCCACACAACACACAATAGAAATAAGTAGCATCCATTCAAAAATCATCATATAACATTAAGCACATGGAAGATAGAAGCTCTTCATTTATTAACTAGTCTAACAACATGAAAAAGTAAATCTAATCCTAAAACAGAAATGAAAATGATGAAAAACAAGGAGTAGGGTTAGAAATACAATACAAAGGATGCCCCATGGCATCAGATGTGTTCAATATAGTGTATACTAAGCATTTGCGTACTTTCAGGCAAATCTGTCGGCTGCTTGTCAGATGTACCATGTCCAGTGCTGCATATGGTAGGACTTTTTCCTATTCGAAAATCAAGCTGCTTGCGGCCGTCCAATGCATCAAATCTTCTTCTCGTTCTCCTTCTTTTGTGCTTTTTCTTCCTGGCAGGCTGTATCACTAATGACATGGAATTCTGCTTCAAAGCTCTCAGATGAAGTATGTAAGATATGTGTGACATGTCTTTCTTCGTTCTGCATCTGCCCTACGAAGGATGATGGATCAATCTCACAGGTGCCAAAAGTTATAACTTGATCTTCTATGACTAGTGGATTAACCATGTCACCTTCAATTATCCACTTTTCAATGGAACAAAGGACCTCATAATATGATGGAGCTTGTTGTAACAGATAAGGAGGCTCCTGATCTATTAACGTTCCCTGGTTTCTTTCCTCTTCTGACCATTGTTGAAATTTCTGAACCTGTATTTTGATGGCATCTATCTGACTAGAGTGTTCAACCTTTATAGCACTGATTTCCCTGGCATGGTTTTCTTCCATATCTTTTATTACTTTATCGTTCTTTTCCTTTATGGTCATCAAGCAATACTACATAGAGTTTATCTCTTCCTTATGATTTGCTTGCATGGCAGCCAACTGATTATTATGATCGAACGTCGTGATAGTCATTTCTTCATCCATAGTTAATAACTTGTTTTACATAGAATTAATTTCCCTATCATGATTAGCTTTCATGGTCATCATATTTTCCTCTAAGCCTGATAACTTGCTTTGCATAAAACTAATTTCTGTGTCATGATTAATCTTCAATGGCCTCAATTTCCTTAGCATGTTGATTTTGCATGATCTCCATCTCCCTATTACCTTTTTCAGGTGGGTGCATAAAGTTCTCACATCATTGGCGTAATTAGTTTGATTGATCTCCATATTTTTTACCAGCAACATTAGTTCTTGTATAATTTTCTTTTGATCTTCCTTTTCATTGTCATTTGTCCCTACTTTTCCATTATCATAGGTGGATGGCACATTCTGATATGAAGAATTGTCTTGGAATATTTCACAGACAGTTGGACCTTTTATAAGATTACTTTCATTCTGTGGCACAATTTTAGGGGCACAAGGCGAGCTATCTGGATAACCATATCTATCTTTAAAAGCATTGACAATGTCTTGTAAAGAAGTGAAAGAATCCTTAGGATAATCGTTAAGCCAATTCAAAGCATCACCCTCTAAAGAAAAGACAAAAAGACAAATTTTGACATCTTCATGATTATACTGAGGGGGTCTACAATATATGATCATTATACGAGTAAACAAGCCTAGATGTCTTTTAACAACGACTGAATCACCACTTGAGAACAAAGGTAATTTAGAAATGGCCACTTCTGGAATATCATGGAGATCATCAGTAAAATGACATGGTTTAAACGAATAATCCATGATGAATAACGAGAGACCAAATGGATGATAGAAAGAGATCTCTGCTCAAGAAAATCAAGAGATGAAAGAAGTGGAGTCGCCACTTGAACATTGAATCTAATTCTAAGATCCAAAAAGCAACCAACAAGTAGATATGAGGGAGGCTTCTTGTCTGGGAAAAATAAGAAAATGGAGTTGCCACCCAAACAAGAAACAAATCGACAAGAAGTTGCTGATACGACGAAAGATAAGGTGATGAAAAGATCAAAAGACGCCAAAGAATGTTGGCCGTTTGACAAGCTAATGAATGGCATAAAAGATGAGATGATGCCAAAATTTTTTGACTTTGCCAACTCAAATGAAAAATAAGAAAGAAGAAATAATGATGAATGTTGAATAAACCAAGGACAGAAAAAACTTTGTCCCCGGCAACGCTGCCAAAAAATGTTTTCGTTGCCGACTCGAACGAATTATAGAAAGATGAACGATGAATGATGAAAAGTCGTTGAAACACTGAGAATAAAGTATCCCCGACAACGGCGCCAAAAAATGTTGTCGCACAGATTGTCACGACAACACTCAGACTGGGGGCTGTCACCCTGATCCCCGATCTCTACGTTTAAGCCTGTCTCCCGCGGCTAAGGGGGGTAGACCCTATGGGACAATGGATGACCAATTGTGGACCAGTTGGGTTGGGAGACACGAGGGGAAATAAGCACTTAAATGATTTTATTAAGTTAATTGACCAGTGCCTTATGAAATAAATGATTAAATGATTATTTATCAAATACTGTAGGAATATGAACTCATTAACAATCGTTTACCATCAAACAACTCAAACAAAGTTTAACTTTTACCAAATGTGAGATAATCAATAAATGCTTAATGGCTTAATGATACTCCTGCAATTAAAATTCGAAATATTAAGAGCTTTAAATAACCACATAATTTTAACCAGAGATCACATTCATATGGCTAATCTTCACATGATCATTCAAGCATATTTAACGACATGAAAACATTAATCCCACATCAAAATTTTAGCTTCAACAGAAAAGATATATGACAAATCCCTGAGCCAAGACTGAAACTGACAAAAAATTTCCAAAATATTTTTATACTTTTTAAATAAAACAAGACTAAAGACTAAATGAAACTTTAAATCTAAAATCTAAATAATACTAAAATCTAAACTAAATTAAAAGAAACCTTTTTTTTCTTTATTATTTTTTTTTAATTTTAATTTTTTTTGTTTGCTGTTGCAGATTTGGGCGAGCGTGGAGATCAGGCGGAATGGAGAGGTGCACGCAGCGTTAAGGGCTGGAATGGCAGTGGGTGAATCAGCTGTGTGGAGTCAGGAAAGACTGCCCACGTTTTGGACAACTCGATGGTAGAAAGAGGTGACTGCATGGAAAGGGATATGTGAAGAATAGCAGAGCCAAGATTGTAGTAGCGTGACGACTGAGAAGTATGGAGAGCAGAATAATTTGAGATCTTCTGGCTCAGATTTATCAATGGAATCCCTGCATATTCTTCTTCAGATAAAAATTTGTAAACCCTGGATTGCAGAAATAACGCCCCTGCAAGAGATTTTTCTGATGCAATAGCAAGGAGCTGATCAAACCCTTAAAAAATTTCGGAAAACCCTGCAAGTATTAATTATGAAACCAGATTTTGCCCTCCGGCCTAGATCTGGCTTTCAAACGAAAATTGCTTTCCCAGACCTGCAACCCGCAATAGCAAAAACAGAAAACCCAGAAATGATATGTGCAAAAAATAAAACTGAAACCTTAAATCAGCTAAATAATTACAACATTTACAGATTTTCGACTCTTAAGCAGTGAGATTTGTCAATAATCACAGTAATATTATCGGAATTTAATTTTAATGTGAGACACTTCAGAAAACCCTGCATGCATTCATAAAAAATTTCAAATGATAAGCCCAGGATCAATAACTAGCTGGGCTCTTTCAGAAAACACAATCCGGGAATTGGCTGGTTTAGCCGAGAACTTCCCCTAACGCCCAGTAATCTAAAAAAAAAAAGATTTCCTGCACAGCTTAAAATCAACCATTAACATAAAGGGAGAAAACAATAGTGAAATCCAGATCAAATGGAGATACCTGCCACTATATTTCAGAATCTACACTATCATTCAAACCCCAGAGATCGGACAAGATACCTGTGCCTAAATCAATCTTCATCAAGCTATTAACAATGGCTGAAAATAAAATTATGCAGAAAAATAAATCATCTTACAGCATTTTCAGAAGAGTAACACCAGTAAGATTTTTAACCCCAAAGTCTTTCTTTATTGCACAAAAAATAACTACAAGAGAGCTTTCTTTAGCACGAGACTCTCAGATCAAATTTGATCTCAAATGACCCCTAGCACCCTATTTAAAAGAAAAAAACGCCCAACAACTAATTCGAGTGATCCATGTCAAAATGATCGCGACTGTCGTGAGGACATATATCTTTTAATCTACCGTCGAATTTTTAAATGCATTTTAATATATCAAAAATTGAAATTCTGCAATTTATTTACTCAAAAAATTTGATTTATTATTATATAATTTTTAAAAATTTGATTGAATATGGATATTATTTATATTAATTTTTAATTATTTTAAATTTTAAAATTTATTATTACTGTTCTATTATTTATTTTAATTTTTATATTTTTTTAATTTTTTAATTTTTTAATTTACTTTATTTTATTTTTATTTTTATTTTTTAAATTCATTTATATCTTTTATTTTTTTATTGTTTTTATTTTTTTCAATTTTTTATTTTTTTTTAAAATGGATCCTCGAACTAGCCCTTTGGAAAAATCACCTAGGACCTAGGACTTAGAACTTAGGACTTATGAGGGGATTAAAACAATTTCTAACCCTCAAGACACTTTCAATCATGACTTTTACAATTTTACATCTCAAGACCCTCATAGACCACCCAGTTCTGTGACACAACTATAATCTAGCAGATCAACGCACTAGGATTCCCCTAAGATTTTAATGACAAAATTCATTCCGACTTTGGGGTTAGGCTGAAGGAAAACTCTGCCGATCATGGATCGGTGAGACAAAAAACCTTCCGGAACATAGATTATCACTAAAACATTAGGTCCACCTAGGCAATTTACATACATAACTCAACTCTGCTAAGATTATTTACAATTCACACATGCAGACTGGGTTTACAATCATAATATGATCAAGTCGATGATGACTGTCGAATGGCAGGGACACGTCAATCAAGCGCTATCCCTTTTGCAAAAAAAGTGGGTGTACTGCTATGGGAAGTTGACACGTAGTGGTCAACAGGCCCATTTCTTGATGCCACGTGGCACCACTCACAAGGTGACACATGGCAGTGATGATGTCATGATGACATCAACGATGACGTTAGCAGGTATCAGTGATTGGCAGACTTTCATCTTTGTTATATCAGCAATTTGTGATGCTACGAGGGAGGCTCTGGACACGATATTTATTAAAATACAAGCTATAAAGTTTTCGAGTCCGGGCACCTTTGTTATCGGCAATCGGCGATTGCAATGTGCTAAAGGTTAAAAGAGGCAAAACAACAGAGAAGCATCGATTGCGATATACCGGGTTTCTCCATGATGTGAAAAATTATAAGCTGCAATCTATAAATATTTCAGGTTCAGGAAATCCTCCAATAAGGGTTTCATTGCGATATAAGGAAAAAGCCTTCCCTGCACGTTATGGAGATCCCTAAGCGCTTTACAGATGGGCTCTTGGTCTCCACCTGTGGTCATATGCATAAATTCATAAAAGGGGCTATCAAAGGGAACCTGAGACTTATTTAAAAGAAGAAATCGGCCTGTTCGCTGATTTGCCTGTTCAAAGCCACCCGTCTGCCTATTTTGAATTAAAAGCCCGCAACCAAGATAAAACATTGCACATAGAGCTTTTTACAGATCGAGGGGGCGGCCGTTGGAAATTAATGAAGTATGGGCATAAGCAAGAGAAAGACGGCCTGTCATACCTTATTAGTTGGCGTCGAACGAATTTTCAATGCTAAAATGACTCAACGTCCATCGAAGCACCTTAAACTGTCGAAGGAAGCTCAAAACAACAAGAACGTGGCTTAACAAGCGGCTTCCACTGAAACATCAGCAAGACACCTCCTCCTTCCTTTCTCAATCCTCTTCCTCTTTGTATTAATGATTGAATTTTTTGAAAGGGGGATTTAAGCCTATTGTAATTACTTTTCGGGGGGCAAAGCTTGACAGAGCCGCAACAACTCATCTTGCGTGACAGTTGAGGGCTTAGACTTGGATTTTTGTAAACATTAATGAAAGCCTCCCCTTCTCCTCTTATAAAAGGGTCGAAGCGAGATGTAACATAGGGGGGTTGGTGTAGTGGGTTGGTTTGGGAGTGCTATTATAGAGATTCAAAGACCCGAGAGGGTTGATCTTTGTAATACTACTTTGAATTTTATCTGCTTGTAATGGGGGTTTCAATGATTTGATGATTGAATAAAGGATTCGTTATTGGGGTTTGAAGCATATAGCTTTTTCCTCTGTTGATTCCAAACTTGTTATGGGTAGTAAGTCTTTCCCTTTTTGTAACTTCATTTCATTATGTATTTCTTCCTCAAACCATTATCAAGGTTGTTGTCATTGTTCTGGTTGCTAATGGATTTATCTGCGCTGATAGATAGGAGAGTGTACTTCTGTGAACCTCTAGATTTACTTCAGTTATTTTATATGCACTTAGTACCTGTTCTATTTCAGATTTACAAGTGTTTATAAATAGCTTACAATACTTGTGGTAGCCCAGACTTGCCTCAACTGTTGAAAAGAGTATGATACCCATTAATATGCAGTTTGAAACCTTCGAACAACTCCCTCTTGTTGTTGTCATCCCACCTTCCTATTCTTCCATCTTTCTATTGGAAGTTAGTGGCTGAAGATTCGATTTCTTAGCGTTCTATAGCTGATTTCCTCCTTCTCCTACTCTTCTCCATCATCATTTCAACTTCAGTTTAAGCTATTCCATTTCCATGTGTAGGCCAACCGAAGAAGAAGCCACCCCTCTTTGAAGTTGTCCCATACAACCCCTGCACTTAAATCCTTAAATTAGCTGGAAATTCCTTCATTAAAGGCACATAGAACTGGAACTAAACCCTCTAACCACCATCTCAATTTCATGACAATTGGAGTGTTGCACACCCCTTTTGAAACATCTCACAAGCACTCCTCTACCCAAGATGTCCTAGGCATTGGTCTACAATCAACGCATAGGCTGTCTAGGGAGCTTTCCTTGCCTCCTACTGCACTTGTGCTGTAGGTGCAAGATTTAGCCCCAACATCTTTCTGGCGCCGTTGCCGGGAACAGATTAGAATATTTTTCCCTGGGTACGACAAAACATTTCATTTCCTCTGATAGGTGAGCATAAGATGTGTGGGTTGAATATCTCTCACCTTGGTGACTCCACGTCAAATCTATGGTAAATATCCTGGCGACTCCATTGTCTAGATCTCTGTTCTGATCATCTTGGCCTTTCAAACAGCCTCATACTTACTCATACTACAGCATTCAAGATGGCCATTCCTACATTCTTGGCCAACCCATTTTCACCACTGGATTTCTTTGCTATTGCTGGTTTTCCTCATCATGTCCCTCCATTTCATGAGAGGAACACCTATTTGCCCAAATTCAGTGAGAACTCTGAGAAAAGACCTGATCAATACCTCAAAGACCTTCACAATTGCATGGAAGAAAAATATATCTTTCTTGAAGATGTCCAGATGAAGCTATTTAAATTGTCTTTAGAGGGAGAGGCTAGGATCTGGTTTAAAACACTACCTCATGGCAGCATATCTTCCTTGAAATCCTTCCATTCAACATTCTATAACTACTATAAGAGATTTTACCCACAGAATGCATTGTCTGAAGATTGTTGCATACTTTGTAATGAAGAAATCAGTTATGAAGTAGATGAATATGATGAAGATGCCTGTGGATCTTCTCTCTTTCTCATCAGGAAATAGTACCTTATGAGAAAGAAGAAGAAAGAAACACCTCTGATCTATGAACCAGCTCTCAGAGAACTTATTCTTTCAATTTTAATGTTTTCACTTCTTATGATAAATATGTTTTTGATGAAGAGACAGGTGAGGCAGAGCTTCCATTCTCCCAGTTATGGGAAGCTGAACAAGAAGAAGAGGCCCATCAGGAGGTCAGCAAAGGGGCTCTAGTCCATGATGTATATCTTTCACATGAAGAGTAGGATCAAGAATATCCTCCTATATATGACTTATATGATTCAGAGGAGGAGGAAATGGTCATAGAGCTGCAAAAGGAAGTAATTACTAGTCAGTGGAAGGAAAGCTCCCAGCAGCAAGCTTTCCATGAAGAGCCCAAAGAAGAGTTGATGCAAAATTGCTCAACAGGCCCTCCAATTTATGATTCTTATGGTTCTAAAGATGAAAAGCTCGTTGCAGAATTGAAATTGTCTTTAGAGGGAGAGGCTAGGATCTGATTTAAAACACTACCTCATGGCAGCATATCTTCCTTGAAACCCTTCCATTCAACATTCTATAACTACTATAAGAGATTTTACCCACAGAATGCATTGTCTGAAGATTGTTGCGTACTTTGTAATGAAGAAATCAGTTATGAAGTAGATGAATATGATGAAGATGCTTGTGGAGCTTCTCTCCAAGAAAGCATTCTTTCTCATCAGGAAATAGTAGCTTATGAGCAAGAAGAAGAAAGAAACACCTCTGATTTGTGAACCAACTCTCAGAGCACGTATTCTTTCAATTTTAATGTTTTCACTTCTTATGATCAATATGTTTTTGATGAAGAGACAGGTGAGGCAGAGCTTCCATTCTCCCAGTTATGGGAAGATGAACAAGAAGAAGAGGCCCATTAGGAGGTCAGCAAAGGGGCTCCAGTCCATGATGTATATCTTTCACATGAAGAGTAGGATCAAGAATATCCTCCTATCTATGACTTATATGATTCAGAGGAGGAGGAAATGGTCATAGAGCTGCAAAAGGAAGTAATTACTAGTCAGTGGAAGGAAAGCTCCCAGCGGCAAGCTTTCCATGAAGAGCCCAAAGAAGAGTTGATGCAAAATTGCTCAACAGGCCCTCCAATTTATGATTCTTATAGTTCTGAAGATGAAAAGCTCGTTGCAGATTTTCAGAACAGTTGTCCCATTGAAAAAGGTGCAGTAAATGAGCAGCAGTCAGTCTTTCTTGGAAACACTTTAGTTGAGGAGTTGGATAAGGTTTGTGGCTGGCCTGGCCAAAAGGATATTGGTCAATAGACTGCAGGTGAAATCAAAACTGCTGCAAACATTCCTAGTCGATTCCATGACCCTGTGGCTGAGTACATGAACCTATTCTTAAGCCAGCAACAGAGGTCACTTCACCAGCATGTGATAGGTCCCTTGCTGATTTTTCATGGTGCATGCTGATTTTGGTTGTGTCTTTCCAGTAGTATGAAGGTTTATGGTCCAGTACTCTAATGCTCGCCTGGTTCTACTGGAGAATGGAACATACTTAGTTGAATTTAGCATTGTATAGAAGTAGGACTGTACATAAATAAGCTCACCAACTGAGCATTTACTTTCAATTGCTAGTTTTATTTTCTACATGTATATAGATAGAGAAAGGTCCTATGGAGATCTCCCTGATTTTTGAAGTACATATACTACTGACTCCATGCCCAATGGTGAAGAAGGCTGGTCTGCAGGTTCTCAGCACCTTCCCAGCAAGGCACTATCCCCAGAAGGAGCCAATGTTGTCACTCATTGCTATTCAGTCACCAGTTGCTTCAGAAAGTCAAATAACGGTGATGTTTGAGGCTTCTTCCTGAGTCTTGGAAGCTGTCAAAACTTGATCAGACCTCCCCCCCCCAATGGCCTAGTGCTTGCTCGGAAAGAGATTTCCAACGGTATAAAGAAGTCCAGAAAAGGGTTCTTGGATCAAAAGATACACTCAATTGAAGAATCCCTTTGGAAAGCCCTGAAAGCATGAAAATGAGAAAAATGGCTAAGTGTTGGAGAGAGAGATTGCAATCGGGACAGTGGAGGCATATCGGCATATTGGCTATCGGCGAAGTCAAGAGGCACAGACTTAAGATTTATCGGCGGTTCGGAAGGCCGATTGTGATTTGCGATCCTGCATATCGCGATCGGCGATCGGTGAGTTATAAGAGTTCAAAGACTGCATCGGGGACCGATATTGCGATATAGACCAAAATAGTCGAGAGGGCTGATTTTCAAAATGCAAAGGAAAGCATGGAAAAACAAGGCCTCAATCAGCCTTTTTCGTTCTCCTCCAGGGGCCACGTGGCAGCTTCTTATTGGTCCACGAAGCTGATGTGGTGGATGATGTCAGTGATGACATGGCAGGTACAGAGGATGACATGGGAGGGGAACACGTGTCACTCGTTTTTGACATTTTTAGGGGTCCTATGGGCCTGTTTCTAGGTGCCACATGGCACCACTCACAAGGTGACACGTGGCAGTGATGACATCAGCAAGTATCAGTGATTGGTGATCGACGGACTTTCATCTATGTTATATCAACGATTTGCGATGTTATGAGGGAGGCTCCAGACGCGAAATTAATTAAACTACAAGCTATAAAGTTTTCAGGTCCGAGCACCTGTGTTATTGGCAATTGGCGATTGCAATGTGCTAAAGGTTAAAAGAGGCAAAACAACAGAGAAGCGCTAACTACGATATGCGGGGTTTCTCCTTGATGCGATAAATTATAAGCTACAATCTATAAATATTTCTGGTCTGGGAAATCCACCAATAAGGGTTTCATTGCGATATAAGGAAAACACCTTCCCCGCACGTTATGAAGATCCTTAAGCGCTTTACAAATGGGCTCTTGGTCTCCCCCTATGGTCATATGCAGAAATTCATAAAAGGGGCTATCAAAGGGGGCCTGAGACTTATTTAAAAGAAAAAACCAGCTTGTTTGCCGATTTGCCTGTTCAAAGCCACCCATCTGCCTGTTTTGAATTAAAAGCCCACGACCAAGATAAAACACTGCACATAGAGCTTTTTACAGATTGAGGGGGCGATTGCTGGAAATTAATGAAGTATGGGCATAATCAAGAGAAAAATGGCCTGTCATACCTTTTAAATTGGCGCCGAACGAATTTTCACTGTTGAAATGACTCAACATCCATTGAACCACCTTAAACCGTCGAAGGAAGCTCAAAACAAAAGGAATGTGGCTTAACAAGCGGCTTCCACTGAAACATCAACAAGACAACTCCTCCTTTCTTTCTCAATCCTCTTTCTCTTTGTATTAATGATTGAATTTTTTGAAAGAGGGATTTAACCTTGTTGTAATTACTTTTCCGGGGGCAAATCTTGACAGAGCCACAACAACTCTTCCTGCGTGACAGTTGAGGGCTCAGACTTGGATTTTTGTAAACATTAATGAAAGCCTCCCCTTCTCCTCTTATAAAAGGGTCGAAGCGAGATGTAACAAAGGGGGGTTGGTTCAGTGGGTTGGTTTGGGAGTGCTATTACAGAGATTCAAAGACCCGAGAGGGCTGATCTTTGTAATACCACTTTGAATTTTATCTATTTGTAATGGGGGTTTCAATGATTTGAGGACTGAATAAAGGATTGATTATTGGGGTTTGAAGCATATAGCTTTTTCCTCTGTTGATTCCAAACTTGTTATGGGCAGTAAGTCTTTCCCTTTTTGTAACTTCATTTCATTATGTATTTCTTCCTCAAAACAGTATCAAGGTTGATGTCATTGTTTTGGTTGCTAATGGATTTATTTGCGCTGATAGATAGGAGAGTGTACTTGTGTAAACCTCTAGATTTACTTAAGTTATTTTATATGCACTTAGTACCTGTTCTATTTCAGATTTACTAGTGTTTATAAATAGCTTATAGTACTTGTGGTAGCCCATACTTGCCTTAACCGTTGAATAGAGTATGATACCCATTAATATGCAGTCTGAAGCCTTCGATAAGTTCCCTCTGATGTTGTCATCCCACCTTCCTATTCTTCCATCTTTCTATTGGAAATTAGTGGCTGAAGATTCCGTTTCTCACCCTTCTGCAGTTGATTTCCTCCTTCTCCTACTCTTCTCCATCATCATTTCAACTTCAGTTTAAACTGTTCCATTTCCATGTGTAGGCCAGCAAAAGAAGAAGCCATCCCTCTTTGAAGTTGTCCCATACAACCCCTGCACTTAAATCCTTAAATTAGCCTGAAATTCCCTCATTAAAGGCACATAGAACTGGAACTAAACCCTCTAACCACCATCTCAATTTCGTGACAATTGGAGTGCTGCCCACCACTTTCAAAACATCTCACAAGCACTCCTCTACCCAAGATGTCCTAGGCACTGGTCTACAATCAACCCATAGGCTGTCTCTAGGGAGCTTTCCTTGCCTCCTATTGCACTTGTATTGTAGGTGCAAGATTTAGCCTCAATAGACCCAACCAATTTATAGATCTCCTTGCAAACACGAAGTCATTTAACCAAACTTGATTATAGAATGAAAGATACTTACTTGTCATGTGAAGATGAAATCTTCACCTTGATCATGTTGATAGTGGTTGAAGCGGATGTATTGATGCTTCCTCTGGATGAGATCCTTGTTGTAATGATAGGAAGCTTGCCTTCTTGCCTTCAGGATACTTTGACTTATACATCTGATCCTTATGATTAACAAATTGTTGGCATACTTGAGATGGCACTATATTGCTATCACACAAGTGGACTATGGAACCTTCTAGTATGCAATATCGTGTAGAATCATAGAGCATCGAGGTCACTTGCTAGGATCATCACGTTATAGTACCTAGACCTATTTCGAAGCACTATGTTGTGGATGATCTGCTTCTATATGCCATCGAGTATGCATCATCAAGCTGTGAGAATCTGAGTTGTCAAGATTGTTTTCTTTATAGAAAAGGATTCAATCTGAGGTTGTGACTATCACTGGTATGTTGAGATCATGTCATTGTGATATTATTGAGATCATTGTATGACATAGGCCTAGACTATTATCATGAAAGTACTCGAAAATCTTTTAGGTAAGGATCCAAACCAGTCTCATTGGAGTATTGAATTGTCTTGCTGTTGCAGACTATTTCCTTGATTACAGGAATTGGGACAAAAGCCCTAGTTGTTGTAGGTTGTTGTCGTAGACTGATTCTTCAATTTTTTATGTATATCTTGATCCCTTTCTTTGATAACCTTCAAATTTCTTTGATCCTTGAGTGTCTCTTTTATGCCCTTCCATTCACTTCAACAACCTATGTTGCCAGGAAACGTGGGTTCGGGGACAGGTATGGGTGCGGGGACAAGGTCAGGGATGTCATTTTTCAAAATAGGGTGCGTGGGTTCGTCGGGGGTATATATATTATAATATATATTATATATATATATATATTAATAATAAATATTATAGTTTTTAAATTATAATATATATGAATTTGTATATTTTTTTAACTTTAAACAAGAAAACTAAAATATTTATGATTTAAACTTTAAATATTTAAACATGCACATCATTGAACATTCAACATTCACAATGAAATTTCAAAATTTCTAGTTAGATGTCAAGTGGAAATTGGAGTTTACATATTAATAAGAACCATGATATATGTCCATCATCATACTACATTCAAAATTTGTCTTAAGGCATCTCCAAACAAGAACTGGGAAATTTTAAAATACTAAAATAAAAGTATCTAATAGTGAACAATCGCTTCCTCAAGCGATGTCATCAACATCACTCAAATCTTCAGTTAGCATGCTCTCTAGATAGGGATCACTCTCATCTTGAGGCTCTTGCTCATCCATAGCAATTGGAGGTAGCTCAATAGGCCATCTAGTTGTATCTCCTCATCCACACACATAGCATCGTTTGTGTATTGGTCCCATCTCTTGAAAGGACCCTCATATCTAGGGTCTTTTCGAGATATGAGACGAAGTGTGCTATGAATGTACACTAAGTTCTCTGCCTTCTTTGAGCCCAACATATTTCTCTTTACTAAATGGATAAAGGCATAAGTACTCCAATTCCTCTCACAAGATGAAGAACTAGCTACCTAGAATGTTAGGGGAAGCCCATTAAATTAATTAAGAAAATAAAATATAAAAACTAAAATGAACCCCAAGGAACCCAAAAGACCCTGCTTTTGGGGTTCCAAGTACCCATCATCAGGGTTCTCTGTACCCGTCAAGACAAAAGAACCCAATTTTTTTTAATGAAGAACCCGGTTCTTATGGGTTCTTCTAAGAAGCACCCGAACCCGAATCCGGTACTTGGGGACGAGAACTCGGGACGGGTTCGAGAACCCCACCCCCGGGTTCGGGAACCCATGCAACATAGTCAACAACCTAGCTCTGATACCATGTTGAAAAATCTAGGGCAATCAGGTTAATAGGATTCTTCTCACGATGATAACTACTTGTGAGGTACTTTTTAATTTTTTTTATTAGCACAATCTTCTCTTGTTATTATTAGAGTGCGTTTTCTATTTCATCAAATAGTTACCAAAACAAAAGAGATAAGAACACAAGATGTTGGCTCTCTGCCAGGGCTAAAACCTCTCATTCTTTGAGAGGAAAACCCGCACAAATTCTTCTTATGGAGATTCCAATTGACGAATACCAAGACCAAGACCAAGGCCCTTGACCTAGTAGCCACTCCAAGACCAAGAAATTGTCTTATCTTCTTCTCTTCCTGTTTCTTTTGATTCTTCTTGTCATCATGACTTCATCATAGCACTGAGATCTTCTTACTGTAGTTGTACCAAGACTAT
Organism: Pinus taeda; assembly: GCA_000404065.3. Taxonomy (NCBI): domain Eukaryota; kingdom Viridiplantae; phylum Streptophyta; class Pinopsida; order Pinales; family Pinaceae; genus Pinus; species Pinus taeda. The sequence goes on from APFE031749219.1 coordinate 25,041, forward strand.
AGTAGATTTGCACTGAGTCATAGCACATAGCTCATCAAAGTACTATCTCCATTATAGCTTTGAGCAGTACCTTGCATCATCTGAAGTCTCTACAATGTCTTCATTATTCCTTCACGCCAGATCTAAGATCCTTCTAGCCTTCATCATCCAAGTTGTCTACTTTATAACATTGTCCATCACAGAGGCATCCGAACTGTCAACTATAGATCCTCCTTGCTTGTATCTTTGTTGTCCCTTCATCATGAAAGGTCTTCGCTATTCCTTCACCACTATTCCGAGTTCATTATGTATCTTGACATCTGAGCTAGACTCCTTTTTTGTCACTGTGACTGTGACCCAAATTTCAGAGAAATCATCCTTGGAGATCCGAGCTTGATGACTGCCATCATTTATCCGAACTTCAGAGAGAGATCCACAAATAGTTGACTGTGAGTAGTGCCGAAAATCTTAGGGTTTTCCGAACTTGGTTGACTATAATTACCCACCGAAAACTTCAGAGATATCCGAATTTTGCATTGTACTTTTACGAAGACACTAGTTGGGTATTTATAGTAGTTCGACCCACATATGAAGCCGACATGAAAATGTCAAGAGATGTGTCTATTGATGCAAGACGACGTGATCTATTTAATTCATATTGCAGGCTAACTTCAAGAGGAGATTCATGCTTGTCTTTTGGAGGGCTATTTAAACATATTTATATACATTGACTGATGCTCAAGAAGAGATTTTCATACATGACATTGACTCTTTGACTTAATAATAAATCCTAATGCTCTCAATGGGAGCCACTAACAAATAAAACTCTTGCTCATGAAACCCATGTAGAAAGGCATACAAAAATAATTTTATTCCTTTATTTCATCATTCGCAAAGATCATGTCATTATGAAGACCGAACCTAGTTACATTCTACAACACTCTCAATCTGAAGAATTTCTCATAAGAAGAATCGGATTGGTAACCCATCTGTATGGCATCATAGTAACCAACATTGTTTCCACAGCAAGGCCTTGACTGACAGCTCTATCTTTCATTAGATGAGAGCACAATGTTGGCGAGACAAATGACTATAGACAACTTCATCATTGTCTCTCAAGGTACATACCCACCTGGGTGTTCACTGAGTATGACCTTCTAGGTATTCTTATCTTGGGTTCCGAGTCATCAAAGAATATCGGTCCTGTTGTCGCATAGATTGTCACAACAACGCTCAGACCGAGGGTTGTCACTCTGATCCCCGATCTCTCCGTTTAAGCCTGTCTCCCACGGCTAAGGGGGGTAGACCCTGTAAGGATATGAATGACCAACTGTGAAACAGTTGGTTTTGGGAGACACTAAAGGGAAAAGCACTAAGTAGATTTGTTTAATTTCATGGACCAGTGCCTTATGGGTTTTGTGTCAAAACGATTACTTAACAGATGTTGCAGAAATGTAAACTGAGCACACCAATCATTTAACATCAAATAACTTCGAAAAATGTAGGATACCAGTAAATTCACAATGCTTTTAACAACGATCTGGCAATTTAAAAGGAAATAGATGTTGAAATTTGGTACCGGAGGACAGGTGGTTCCCTTAGGCTTTGATCTTTGGCCTAGGGAAAAGTGTCCAAAAGATTTTAATTTTTCTCCTAAAGTAACTTTATAATTTTTATAA
>APFE031749219.1:31900-127140 GCA_000404065.3 Pinus taeda
ACCGCGATCCACTGATCTTTATCCACCAACAGATCCTCCATCTTGAGTTTCCAAAACTCAAAACTCTGACCATTGAACTTCTCAATCTCTCTCTTTCCGTTGCTCACCATCTTCTTTCACCACCAAAATTGATCTCGCAGATCTCCTACTGAACAGGGTCTACCACAGGCCCAAGCGAAACCCCTCAGCAACAAAGGCGTCCCCTTGAAGCCAAAACAGCTCTGATACCAAATGTAGTTTTTAACCCCATATAGAATCTACCTGCATACAAATTCTAAATCACAGGAAAAAATAAAAATGCGAGAGAATAACACATAAAACACATATACATAGAGATTTCCCACTGGATCCCAAAACCGGGACTACCAGCTTGATTTTCCATTATGTTGCTTTCAATGTTACAATACATATTTATACATGCCAAAGCATCCAATACCACGGACCAAAAACCATCGCGTCCAAAACCATGGACCGAAAACCATCCCTCCCAAAAAACATGTGCGAAAATCATGTACAAAACCATAGGTGGGTGAGCCCAACCTAACATAGGGTCCAAAACCAAAATTTTCCGGGGCGCTGCCCCGGACCCCATAAAGTGGGGTTACGGGTACCCTTCAAACCCCCTGTTAACTATGTGGAAAGAATATAACAAAACCCAACACTAATTTCTTCATTTTCCATTATTTTCCTTGAAATTGCTCCTCACATGCAACCAATTACCTTTCACCTTAAGTTTCTCCTAATTACCTTTATTTTGATAAATTAATGTGCCAAAAAATCATTTTTTCCTTTTAATGTCTTTGCCTTATCCTTTTCCATTTTCCTTAGCCATAAACACATCCAGTGATGGCAACTGGGATATCTTTGCCCAACATTTAGCTTCGAAAAAGTGTCCCTTAACCGTGGTCTAATTTTACCTTTATTAAATTTATTACATGAACGTTTCACCAGGGCTGTTACACTCGAGCATGGGCCCACATTCCTACAGAGAAGAGAAAGGCTTTGGAGCCTTAGAGTAAGATATGCATGTTTGTTGGATATTATGATGAAGTTAAAGGGTATAGATTGCTTGATATCAACACTGAAGTTCTCTTTATTGAAAGGAGTGTAAATTTTGAAGAAGATGATTTGCATGCACCACCAGATGAACTTGTTACAAAGTTTCCCTCACCATTAATTGATGAGTATGCAGATGATATTTCAGATTAGAATTCTGATCTAGATGAGCCTTTTCCTATGACACCTATTGGACCACTAGTTTTTGAACATCAAGATCATACTTCCTCATGTAGTTCAAAAGTTTCTTGACCAATCTCAGCAAAAAAATGGCGCAACATGAGTGATATCCTAGATTATATTGCCACTATACCTTAGCTCAAGGAAGATCCACAAGCACTCTTAACTATGGAGCCATGCATGCCCATGCATGCTTATATGATGCATGTATCTGATCCACAGACTTATGCAGAAGCAGTTGGGCATCTTGAATGGGAAGCAACTATGGATGAGGAATACAACTCTCTCATTGAGAACCAGAATTGGGATCTGGTTTCGCTACCTTCCAATCGTAAACTTATGATGTGCAAGTGGGTTTACTAGACCAAGAAAGCAATATATGGCCAAATATGGTGATGTAAGGCATGGTTAGTGGCGAAAGGTTTTCAGCAGGTACATGGTGTTGATTATGATGAGACTTTTGCTCCAGTGGCAAAAATGGATTCCATTCAGCGAGCTCTCTCCATTGCAGCAGCAAGAGGATGGGAGGTGCATCATATGGATGTGAAGAATGCCTTTCTTCATGGTGATCTCAAGGAGGAAATCTACATGGAGCAGCCAGAGCGATACATGCAAAATTAATCTCTGGTATGCAAACTAAAGAAGTCTATCTATGGCCTCAAGCATGCACCTAGATCGTGGTATGAAAATATGGATTCCTTTTTTAATCTCAAAATATTGTACGTTGTAAATCTGATTCCAATGTTTATTTTTTTGAAGAAAATTGACTCCTTGGTTGTCATAGTACTCTATGTAGATGATGTTTTGATAATAGGTAGCTCATCTTTTCCCATTGCTGAGATTAAAATTGCATTGCATAAGTGGTTTTATATGAAAGACACGAGCTTTCTAAATTTCTTCCTTGGACTAGTGATCAATCAGAGTGGTTCTAGGATTACCATTTCTCAACCAAAGTATGCTAGAGATCTTTTCGCACGATTTCACATGAGTGACTGCAAGCCAACAACCACACCTTTCTTATTAGGGATAAAGCTTGAGAATGGCAAAGAAAAACCATTGGTTGATTTCACATTGTACTGTCATCTTGTGGGAATTCTTCTTTATCTCACTCATTCACGTCTTGATCTCTCATATGTCGTAGGAGAAGTTTCCAAATACGTGTAGGAGCCAAATGAGTTACACTGGAAAGCTATTAAATCTATTGAATTTTGATAAACTTCTAGAGGTACTAAAACCCTTTTAATCAACATCCTGAAGTAACCAAATGTGCAAAATACTAAAACCCTTCCATTCACACAATCATAAATATATTTTTCTATGCAACTTTAAGTGCCTTTAGGTTTTCTTGTCCTCTGGAATTTAAGACCAAAACACTTCACTAATCACAGATTTGGGGAATTCTTCCCTCTAGGTTTCGAAATTGAAGACCTAAACGCTACACTGATCAGGGATTTGGGGGAGAACACGATAGCATTGCTTACCCAAGAAATCTATTGAAATCCTTCCGTCACTTTACCAAATCGAAGGCTTCCCAAAATACGTTCTGCCATAGGGGGTATTGTCCGCAAGCATTCGATGAGGGAATGCAAAGTTCCCTCCACACGTGTCAGAGTTGGAATCCCCAAAGTTAATTATGGCAGGGAAATCACAGTTGCAATAAGCCATTATAGGTAGTTGGGTCATCAACACGAGAACTTGCAAAAGAAAACGAGAATCCATCCTATATCTATAATGACTTGGACGTGAAAACAATGAATATCAAGCAATGGATCCACGAGAACTCTATAATGGATATAAAACTTATAAATATTCAAGACTATATATAATAGAGATTAACTATCCTAAATTGGAATCGCAGTGGCATCTAATCCAGCTGCTTGAATACATGATAATGTACAGACGGAAAGTGAACATGGTGGGGTAACTCTTGGCGTATTTTAATCAGCAATGATATTTGGATTTTGTGCGTGAGAAGAGAGATTTCAAACGATGTTAGGAAGCACTGGCCTATTAAAAGTCAGATGGTTTTAAACCAGGTAATACATAACAAAAAAATAGTCACCTTTAATGTATTACTAGACAATTTTACTTAAATGGATGAGACAAAGTTACATTCAACTACTAAGTTTACTTTAATATTGAAGAGACAAATAGATTCAATTAGTGAATTTTACTTGCAAATTGAGGAGACAAATACATTCAATTATAGTCTTACAAATAATTCATGATTGGTAAAACAAAAGTCATTGCAAGGATGCACATTTTAAAACTTAGCTTGTACATGTGTTGTTTTGCGATAATGATTACAATAGTGTTCCTTCTTTTGCATATGTGTTCTCATACCACTACCTATAGATCATTCATCTTTTGTTAATCACCTGTATCGCGATGATGAACCACAATGGACGTTTCAAATCTTTGACCCCAAAAATCCTATGTGATCAATCTGAGAAAGTTATTCTGTAATCATTATGAATCATAGAAGTCTGAATGCAGAAAATCATCTTCTATCAAAGTTTCTACTTTAAAAAGTTAAATCCCCCTATTGTTTATGTACCAAGACCTTAATTTATTAGCCTTATACATATCCCTATGGGCTTCTTGATGCCTTGCCCATGTTTTCCTAAACTTTGCCATCAAAACCCATTTTTTTCATGAGTTTGAATCCAATTCCTTTTGTCTGTTTTCAATGGAAAATAGTTTCATGAAGTTCACCTTTAAAGATATCACCATTATCATCACTAAGAGTTTCATAGCATGAAAGAGGCATCTACTATATCATCATTATTAGCATCACCTAATTTAGTGGTGTCACAAGAAATATCAAGGAAATAATGTGTCTCATAGATTTCATCACACATTAATTTTTCCTCTTTCAATTCACTTCTCAATGCTAACAAATTATTTTCCTTTTCCAACTACTCTTGCTTCAAATATTATATCATTTGGTGTTTTTTATTATAATGTTTTAAATATCAGCCACCCTTTTCTCCAACAATTCCAAACTTTCTTCTAGTTCATTTATTTCTTGCTTAGAGAAACCAACAAATTATTGATAAAACCTACTATTACATCCTCTAATTTCACTAATGTTTCCCATTAATGGATTATTAAATTTCTCTAGCCTATCTATATCCTAGATAGAATTATAAAAAAAATCCAAAGTAATTCAATTTCCTAATTAGCATTTTCTAGTATTTTTCCTCCTTCACCCATTTCAACATGCTAATTGATTCATTCTCACGTGTTAAGAATCAACACAACAATATTTCAAACTCAACAATGGTAGGGGTGTTGGGTATCACCAAATATGCACCCTATCGTTCTTCATGTTACCTTAAAATTTATACCTCATATTTAAGTAAGTATTCATCCAAAAATTTTATTAAGTTGAATACCAAAGGATAAAACTTACAAGAAACTCTTTTTCAATATGTGGTGAAGGGTAATGATACCTTTTATAAAAAAAAATATGAAGTTTAACTCTAGACAAATTTCTAAACACATTAACCGAAAAGAATCAAATCTAGCAAGTAGATTTCAAAAGATATGTGTGCAACAAGGTTAACAAAATTTTTAATACCATGCATTCAACACCAAGTCTTACTGCATCACAATTCACAAATCAACACAGTGAAGGAGTGATTCCTTGCATTTTTGTCTATTTCATTATCTTTCCAATAATCTCTAACTTTCCTTTTCATTTAACACAAAACAAAGTTCACTATTATAGCACCACCTTTGTCAAGCTCAATATACATCAAACCAACCACCCAAGATATTTCAACCCGAGATATTTCAATTTCCCTTAAACTGAGTATTTAAAACTTTAATTTTATTTCAAGATATGTTCTATTCAAACCAAATATTTAGATCTTTATTTATGATCTGTAATCTTCCATGCACATTCCACTATATACAGATAAATTGAAATCTATAATATGAAGATTAAAATCCTTTAGATTCCATATTTGTTAACTACTGATTTATTTTTTATACATGAAACAAATAAAATGTGAAAAATACATACCAACAAAATACAATCGCAGACCAACGAAAATGAACATAAAGATATGCTAGGAAACCCTTACGGGAGAAAAACCAACTCAAAGGTTTGGTTGCTTTTCTCTCTTTTGTCTGGAATGAAAATAATGCAAATACAAAGGAGAAGCAACTATCTATGAAGTCACTTGAACCCTATGTCATGACAAGTTGTTATAGAGTGCTAACTCCAACTACTATGCTCTCTTACTCTAACTCTTATATTATATGCTCAAGTATGGAACTAGATACAATCAAATAGAACAGATCTTGTTTCCTCCAAGTGGCCTAATTATAACATATCCCAATAGCAAAGTAGGGGTTAGGTTTGAATCATTCAAATGTCAACTAGAGTTACAACTTTGACTCTTCTAGAGTCACCTTTATAATCCACACATTAATAGCCTCATATGTTTGAATAATAAAGGATAATGTAGAATAAATTGGTACTGCATTGGTGAAACATGGTAAATCAATTTGCGAGAGGCATACACGTTTCTTATGAAATTATATTAATGTGATTCTTGCACCATTGGAAAGGTACCTGAGTGTAAAATAGGACCATGGGGTCCGAAACTAAAGTGGGAAAATTTTACACACAAAAAAACACATTTAAGGCCTCAAAATTCCCTTGGAAGGCTTTAGACACTAATTTTGCAAACCAAATCCTATTGAGAAGATTGGTCCTACAAGTTGATTACTCCAATTTTTTCACTATAAAATCATCAAGATTGATGAAAAATAACATAGTGGTATCATACAGATTATATCTCCCCATTTAGGATGACTTTTGTCCCAAAAGTATTTTAGTAAATGAGGTGAGGTCATTTCTCCTCTAGCTTCTCCCTGGAGTACCATTTTTCTTTTCCTAGAAGTTGTCCTTTCAACCCAATATTCCAAAGGTCATTCTACACCTATCTTGTATTTCTATACCTCTTATATAAAATTTTATCCTTTTTCAACTCTACCTTGGCATTTGGAGCTCAGTCCTCTGTGGAAGGTGGGATTTTCTCTCCTTCATAATCTAACATGGAAGGCTCATAGAGTATGAGATTTTACACGTTCACCACTTAGTAAATTTACATGTATCAGTAGATTGAGTTTGTAGGCAGCATCTCTCACATTTTCCAGTATATCAAAAGGACCATAATGAAAAGCCTCAATCCTCTTACCAATAACCTATAGCCTTTCCTTGTTCAATTATAACCATACTCTACCTCCTACTTTGAATGAATTTGTTGTTATGTGCTTATCATTCATGACCTTATATTTTTCCTATCATTTCTTTTTTTATCTCATGTAATTGCAAATGGATCTTCCTAATCTTTTCAATAAAAAAAATTATATTGAACCACCCCCTATGAGATACTCCCTCACTCCTCCTTGATTCACACATACAACATCCATAGGTGAAGTTAGCATATATACAAAATAAGTTTCAAAATTGGACTTACCAATAGAATTGTGAACTACTCTATTATAAGAGTGTTTTATGTAGAATATATTTTCATCCCAAGTCTTTGAATGCTTCTTTATTGTAACCCCACAAAATCTATGCCAAAGTTTTTTCTACTACTATTTTCGCATATTTATGTGGATGAAATGTTGTTAGCCTCTTCAACTTCATGTCCATATTCTCCCACAATAAAAGTCTAAAGTTCACTAAGGAATTAGTAGTCTCTATGTAAAATTAGATTCCTTGGCATCCCAAAGTGAACTTTAAAGAATATGTTTTCTTCTTCTTTCCTTTGATGACCCTTTTATAGGGAATAAGAATGCACATCTTAATACACCTATCAACCACCAAAAATACGAAATCATGTGTCATCTTGGTTTTTGGTAAACCACCCACAAGCTCCATGGAAGTTCTTTCTCAAGAATGAGTAAGTATAGGAAAGGGATGGCATGGACACTATTTCCAATACAAGGCTTGTTGGTTCAACAAATAATACATCCTCAATGCGCCTTTCTTACACATACCCATGCAAGATGGAAACTATCCTCCTTACACAAAAATGCACTCCAATCTTGGAGGTGTGCACCTCATTAATTAGTTGGAAGCACTTAACTTTAGGAACAAGAATCTTGTGAAAATTATAGAGTAACCCAACATGGATATGATAGTCAATTATATTATCAACATCATATCCATCACTCTAACTCCACAATTGTTGAAACACCTCCCTAAATTCCTCATCCTCTATATATGTGTCTCATGTACATCATCAGTGAAGTTTTACATATACATCAAAGTTTCCAAAGTTGTAATGCTTTATGTGGCCGACCTTCAAAGCATGCTGGTCAACTTATATTTGTTATTTTTCTTGTACTTAATGAATAAAATGAATCTCTTGTAATAACCACATCCACTTGTAGTGACAAATCTATTGTAGCTTACTTTAAGCTTGTATGTACTTTAGTGGTAGGTGAGTCGTATGGATGACAATGTCCTATCCCATAAAATAGTGTTTCCACTTTTTGACAACCTAGGGCATAGATCTTCTTGTTGTAAAAAGGGTAGTTGAGGCTACCCCATGAAATACCTAAAAATGGTAGCATGCATGCCTTCCTCCTTGCATTAGGACCTTTCTTGTCGCATACCAACTCACATCTATTTGCACTTCAAATGGTTGTTGCAAGTTTGGTAATGCAAGAATTGGTGCTTGGTTGTTTCTCTTTTTAAACTCTTTGTAGAGACTCTATTGACACATCCCCCACTAGAATTTCTTTCCACTCATTATTATGGTGTAGAGTGGTGTAGCTATCAATGAAAGTGAAGTTATGAATTCCCTTAAGTACTATTCTACCCAGAAAAACTCTTTAATTCATAGATATTTATAGGAACCTACCACTTCATGATTTCCTCCATATTTGTAGGATCTTTTTAGATCTCCCCTCTAGAAATCACATAGCCTAAATACACCAAAGGTTGCTATGAAAACTAACATTTATTGAGATTTTCTAGTAGCTAGTGCTTCTTCAAAGTCTCCAACACCTACATCAATTGTGAGATGTGATCCTCCCAAGTAGCATCATATACCAATATATTATCCAAATAAAAAATAAAAAAACGAAACTATATAAGGGAGTAACATATCATTCATTAGTGTCATGAACATAGATGCTTCTTTGCACAAAAAAAATGGCATGACCTATCACTCATACAAACCTTGTTTAGTTTTGAATTTGGTATTGTAAGTATCTTTTTCTTTGACTCAAACTTGGTGATACCCTGATTTAAAATCAAATTGATGAAGTTTTTCACTTGTTACAACTGATCCAATAGATCAATAATCCTAGGTGGGGGTACATGTTCTTGAGCATAATCATGTTTAACATTATGTAATTGATGCATAGTTTCCAATTTGTATCCATCTTTGGCACAAATATGATGGGAGGCCAACAAAGTGAGGAACTTTGTTGAGTCACACCCTATTCCTACAAATACTACAACTGCTTATTCACTTTACATGCTCCCATAATGGACGATTTGTAAAACCCAATATTTGGAAATGGAGATTCTAGCAATAATTAGATTTTATGCTTCACTTCTCTATTGTGTGGTAGCCTTATGGGCTCCTAGAACACTCCCTTGTATCCCTATATGACAAATTTCATTTGTTGTCTCTATTTTCAGTACACCCCTCTAGGGATTCCATTTCACTTATTGACTCTTGACTTGATCCATTTTCTCTTAAAAATAGTAAAATGTATTTGTTACTAGAACAAATCACTTTCCTGGCTTGGTTGGAACTTACCAATTAAATATTAGACTTTCCTTTGTGCACATTAATGATGAATGATTTCCCATCCTGGATGTATAATTAATATTTGGATATTGGCATGATATTTCATATCGCATATTCATGTAGGGACTCCCAAACCAAACTCAACATACATCAAGTGGAACTACATCAAATTCTACTTCATTAATAAAATAAAAAAAGATAGTAAATTTTATTCTACATTGTTTTTTCACCTTAAAATTCCACATCCTTATTTACCCATCCAAATAGGTATTAACTAGGTTGGTCATGAACCTCCAATCCGAGTTCGTTGACTAGATATGCTACTATAATATTAGCATATGAGCATGAGTTAAACAAGGCATCAATATTTGTCTTCTTAATGTGGATCTTAGTATGGAAAATTTTGGCCATCTCCTTCACTTCCTAATGATGAAGGATATTAATATTCAACTCCTACAAAAAGGTACAAACAGTGTTCTCATCCCCATCATATTTTATTTCGAATTTATTGCTAAAATATATGGAGAGAATATTATTTTTCTTCCCACCCCTCTTCCGATTCTTTGGGTTCAACTCTGGATGTAGGTTTGGCAATTCCACTCAATGTAAACATAAATGTTGTAGTGGTTATAATGATTGCCAAGATCCTTGCATTGATGCATATATCTTTTATTTTCTTATCCTTTTCCCCTTTCCACTTATTCTTCCCATCCTTAGAAGTTTCTTGGTGCTATTTCCACTTCAAGCCACTTTACTAACCTTTCTTGTGGCCTATGTTTTCTAGGTATTGTTCCTATACACAATCCTCATTTATTGTTCTTGTCATGAAAAACATCATGTATTTTCATATATGGATATTTACGACTTCAAATAATTAAGGAGTACATCTAGGATCTTGGCATAGATGTCCAAAATGTGATCCATCTTATCAAAGTCAGTGATGTACTCCTTCACATCCTATCCCTAACACTTCTTTAGTGGTTCCATTGGATCGATTAGCCTAGTACAAAATTGATAGGATATAATTATACCTTTATGATGCTTCTAAATTTCTCCCACTTAGTTACTAAGGGGTCACCATACAACCTAAGTGTCTTCGTATGGATGTCCCACTAGGTTAGGGCATGGCTGTCTAACTTCGATGTAGTAAATTATGTATTTTGCTCCTCATTTATGTGGTGAACACTAAAATATATTTCTATTTGTTTCAACCAATGATTCAATTTTAAGGCACTAATCTCACCTTAATATATCATGTCGGCCTTCCCTTCCATTTTGAAGAGGGGCTATGAATGGATAATGAAATTCAAGCTTAGATAACCTTTTTTAGGTTCTTTCCTTAACTCCTACTATGAGTCTTCACTATCCACAAATTTTCCATCTTATCTAAAATTTTAGTTGGAAGCTCCATCTTATCCAATTCCAAATTTGTTTGCTTGATCCATATAATGTGACTAATATCAATGACCTACATTTCCAACATCTAGAATTTCTCTCGTATTGGATTAAGGTTATTATGAATAGACTTGGAAACCCTTGTTAGGGTTCTACAATTTTCTATCTACACCACTTCATAAATTCCCTACAGCTTCCCAAAAGATTCCCCAAGGCTTTTTTTGTTTTTTTTTTTATACTGGTATCATGGATATTCCACTAAGTATTTTGACAGAATAGATTTAATGGAAATAAACGTATATATAACTATGAAGGTTAAATCTCATTAGATTCTGGATTTGCTAACTTTTTATGCACGAAATGGATAAAATGAAAAAATAAAGGAAAAATATGTGCATTCACTCATCATCCAAAATGAACACAAATATATGCTCTAAGAAATGATTATGATAGAAAACCCAACTAGAAGGTGAGGTTTCCCATCTCAGTTTTATTTGAAATGTAAATAATGCAGGTACAAAGGTGAAGGTACCCTCTTTCAAGTCACCTAAGACATGTGGCTTGATAGGATATTATAGAACACTAACTCCCTCTATTATGCCCTCTTACTCCCACTCCCAATTAATATTTTCTAATATGGAACAAGATAAAATTGAATAGAATGGAACCCTTTTCCTCCTAGTGGTTGGGTTATAACATAGCTTGATAACCAATTAGTAGTCAATTTTGACTCCTTGATCTCTCAACTAAGATTACAACTTTGACCCTTCTAGATTTCTCTTCATAGGTCACATGTGGCTAGCCCCATATGCATGAATAATGGGGGCTAACATGACATCCATTGGTACCATGGTGCTAAAACATGGTAGATAAATTTGCAAGAGGTATAATGTTTTGCATATGAACTCCAATTGGAATTATTATTGAAATGTTGGAAACATGTTTGAGTGTAGAACAACATCACAAGGTCCAATTATAAATTTGGAATTTTATATCCCCAAAATATGCCATTTAGGCCTCAAACTCGGCATAGAAGGTTTTTTACCACAATTCTCCAAATTGCAACTCGCTGATAAAAATACTCCCATAAGATTATTTCTCCAATATTTCCACTCTAAAAGAATTGAGATGGATGAAAAATAATATAATGATATAATATGAACTAATTTCATATTTTTTACTTTATAAATATCCATATATAAAATTCCTCAAAGAGAAATTTGTTCAACAAAAAATGATTTATCACCCTTGACTAGTGTTTATCTAGGTTTCCTTCTCTAACATATTTTTCACTGCAATGGTAAATAGAATGGTGGCTCACAACTCAAAGTAGAAACTCACAGCCTAGTAAAGAAACCCTTGATCTCTAGCTCTCATTCATAGATCATGATCTCAAATTTTATGTAAAGATTAAAAACAAAATAGGATGACTAGAGTTTGTAGTTATGCAAACCAAAAGGGTAGAAACTCTCCAAAAAATAACAAATCATGGGTTATAAAACCCTTGGAAATCTCGTATGACCAAACACTTTACATTTTGATTAGAAACAAAAAAACATGAGTAGTGTGGTAGTCTTCACTTCGATCTACAAATCTAGACATTCACAAACCCATTAGATATTGGTTTCTCTCCTTAAGTGAATCACCGACATCAATATCCTCTTGAAGCCTTTCCCTATACTAGTGATGAATGGAACCTAGAACTTTCCCACTAGTATCTCACGAACCTAGAACTTTCCCACTAGTATCTCACTCTAAATGTTGAATCTGATACCAACCTAAAAAATTGAGCACACAAATACATTTAGATATAGCTAAACAAATCCATAAACAAACACACATGAATTCCATGAACTACATCTCCCCAACTTAGATTCATGTCACTGTTCCTATAAAAGATGTATAAATACAAATAGAATCATTCTATAATTCTTTTGGAAATATCTAAAACAAATACATACGAGACTAGGTCAATCGAACTCTCATAAAAATATCTTTGAATAGTAGTATTTGTTACCATTTTCTAACACACATCAACCTTCCATTCAATATACCATTCACATATTTGTTAGTTTATTTGGTTAGAGTAGACCAATTCAAAGACACATGGAAATGTATTTTGTATGATGTTTTCTAATTCCCACCCCTTATCACATTAGGTCTCTATGTCTCTATTCAGTGAGTTTGTAATATAGCAAGTATTCATAGGATTTTAAATTTCATTAATCAAATACTATTATTAGGAAACAAGCTATGCCTAGATCATGAACCTGTGAAGAAACGACACTTAATATATCATATAGAACATGTTAAATTTGAAATGTATTTCAATTTGACCAGAAAACAACATGAATGTGCAACCCAAACATAACACTATATAGTCACATAGAAGATATTTGACACAATAAATTTGGACCTTGTGACCTATAATTCGACGTAAAACCATAATCATATAACTATAAATACAAAGAGGAGAGGACTCTCATTGTAATGGTTAATCTACATGATAATAGATGATCTTGGAAATAAAACAAACTATCTAAAAATCTAGGGTTGGATTGTTTCAAGAAGTTATACATGGCCACATGCATGCCATGTAAGCCTAAAAGATGTTTATCATTAAATCCACCACATGTCCCAACATTAGATGTCGCAGTTGAATTTTAACACTCTCATTGAAGCATGAGAAAATGCTAATATGGTAATGCTCTAATGCATAAATAATAATGCTTTTAGGAATGAACGTGCAATGAAATCAAAATCAAATTAGAAATAATAATCGTAATTAAAGTATCAAACATATATGTATCTCTTACATTAACATGACTATTGTGTTGAGGCCTCAACAAGCCCCCCAAGTCTCCAGAATCGAGGACCCTCTTATTTTTTCAGATTTTAGTTTTATTTTAGACCTTCTGATTTCTCGTTGATGAATGATAAAGGAATTTTTGGATTTTTATTTTGGTAATGTTTTATATAGATGGTGGGTAATTGTTTATTGAATATTCTCTAAGAACCTGGATCTCTTAGGTATCTTACCATTTCAATCCTTCTTCATTTTTTGCATTCAAAATTTTTTGTTCATCACTTGTTGAGATATTTATTATATTCAAAGAGGATGAATTTTTGAAACCTTTTGACTTTGATATGTAAATAATCATTTGAATCTCTTAATTACTTGTTTGAAAATGGTATAATATTTCTTTAGGGATTTATTAACATTCAAAGTTTCGCTTCTCTAGAAAGTGTCTAATGATTTCTCCAAAAACATTTAAATTTCAAACTTCAAGTATCTTTTAAAATTCCCAGTGTTTCATTAACTTATTTTATAAGTTCATGTTAAGTACATCATCAATTTTCCTGGAAGGTAATCTAAACAAGGGAAGCTACGAGGCAGCAAGTCCCTGCATTGAGTGGAGATTTATGTTTCAGTCTCAGAACCTCAGAGATCAAGAAGATTGCAAAAGGTCAGAATACTATAAGGTCAAATATCATCTTAGGAGATCTGTTATAGAAGTTTTATCTATGACCCAAGTATTAAAGCTTCGAGCCACAAGACCTCTACAATGATTGAGTAGCATGAGGAGCTTCAAAGAGCTCGAGACCATATCCAAAAATTCTGCCTTGAATTCTTGTTTTGGTCACTATTTTTAAAGCCAATTTTGAGGACATAAAATATGTGCGAGCCTCTCTGGCTAGAATCGAAAATCTTAGAAATGTTATACCTCAGATCGATATTTTTACAAGGGACCAAGATATTCATATCCAACTCGATTTGATTGTTGTGGTTATCAAAAGGACAGAATCATTAAAGAACACAGTCATAAACAAAGCCACAGAAGTTTGATTGCACTCCCAGATCTCTAAGTTTGAAAAATCTACGAGTCATCTTGAGACATGTGATTCAGCTTCAATAAGCAAGGTAGATGATGTAAAGGAAGCAAAATTACTTGATGATCCTGAATATTCCTTTACTAGGGTGTGTAAATATTCTAGGCTTACAGTGAAGAAAAGGGTCAAAGCCCTAATCCAAGATCGAAGATTCTCTCCTCCTTTCATTTATGAGAAGGATCAAAAATTGGTATTGAATATGGACTTTGAACAAACCATAGAACATGTGATCCAAATCTCAATATGTTTCAAATCTGATAGGCCAAAAATCTTAGAATTTAGAGGCCAAAATACCTCAGGCAGACACTGAATTATATTTTTTTCACTTAGACACTATAGATTTGCATATAGGACCTGAATATATGCGATCAAAGACACGTGGGACACCACAAAAGACCATTAGTTTTAGTTTTGCAATATCCTCCACCAAAAGCTTCACATCCTGTGGGAATAAACAAGCATTACTGTGAAATCAAGAAACTAGCACTAGATTTTTAAGTGCATAAAGATGGTGGAAAATTGAGAAAAAAAACAATGCAAAGCAGTATACCCATGCCAGAAGCCTATTGAAGCACTTTTTGATATGAAAAATTCCTCTATCACCCGATCAAATATATGTGCTAGAGGAAGAAACAAGAGATAAACATCCTTCTTTGTGAGCTGCAAGGTTTTGCAAAGGAGTTTCCAGTGCATAAAAATCACGAGTTAAAGCAAATGCCATGACTACTAGAACCAATTGATAAGTTCTCAAAATGTTTGATATATTAGGAATAAATGAAGCTTTGATCTATGAAGTTATTATATCAACTACAAAAACTAACCATGTAATTGAAATAATTTACCTCTTCATTCTAACATTTAAGAAAATAACCAATTATGTTTTTATTTGTGATCAATACGCCTTTAGGTTCACCAGTTGTGCCACTAGTGTACATTATCATGCAGATATCACTCTTTTTGGGTAATAATATTTCAAACCTCCTTTCGTCACCCTGCAGAAGATATAAGAAAAATGGCCTTTATAATTTACTTTGCAGTTACAGTAAACTACCATGTAAAGATCGTTGAGCTTATATATTTTTCCACCAACCACATAATAAAGACATACAAATTTAGAGCAAATCAAACAATACATGATCAAAAACAGAAATTCACAAACTATTGATTTCTCAAGGAATTCAGACCTATTTGGTTCAAATAACCTTTTTACTTTCAAAAATGTTTTGTTTGACTCTACTCTATAATTCCAATGTCGAAGAGATCATAAGCTAGTAATAAAATTTTTGTCCATGTTTCGACTGGTGGCACAGGCTGTCAGAAAACTTAGTTTATGGCAGACACATATATGACAAGCAAAATTGTCAAAATTATAATTAGAAAGGTTGTATCAAGCACGAAATAAAGAGAGTTGAACTAATAAGTGAAAAGAGAATGTCATAAGGTTTCCATTCAAGAAGAAAGGCCTTCATCGTTGTCTGGAAGACATCCAAACTTTTCTTCTAATCAAGAATATAAAGTTGCAATAGCCACTTTCATTTTTCCAGTGGGATACAGATAAAGCATAGCATTTCCTTCTACTACCATCTTTTATCACCTTTCCCATGAGCTTGAACTTGAGATTCAAGGGTGAGGAAATTTTAAAGATATTTCATGAAATAGAAAGAAAGAAGATGATAGCAAAGTCACTTTGTAGGGGGTCAAATCCCTCAAGGTGGAACATTTTGAGAGTGAAAACACCTGAGGTTTTCACCTTAAGGGATCTTATCTAAGCTATAGTTTATTTTTCAGGCCAGCTTGAAATAAAAAAAAAATTATTGTTTTGATTTTTTAATCACTATCTTTTTGAATCTTTGATCGGAGAACACAGTAAGAGATTTTCAACCAACCTTCGAATCCCAAATTGACCTCATCAGGGTTAATGAGAAAGGATGATTAAAAAGCAAGACAAGAAGGAAGAGATAAATACTCAAGAGGAAAATATTTGAAGGAACAACAGGTTCGCCCAGCGAGATTATAATGAAGCTAAATTAAATAAAAATAAAAAGAAATAAAAAGCATTATATTTTATAAATTAATATCATTAAGGATTAAAACCTATAAAACGATAATGCTTAAATAACCTAACATATATTAAATCTAAAACTTAATAATATATTAATTTATACATAAACCTAATGATCTAATATACAATAAACTTAATATAACCTAAGATTTTAGCTTAAGCCAAAGGTATAACTTAATATTTATATACCTTCAATTATATATATATCCATAAAACTTAATATATATAAAGCAATAATATATTAGTATTTATACTTATAAAACTTAATATATAAATATAAATATAACATTAAATATGAAACCTATAAATTTTTTAATATATATCATGGAATATAAGATTAATATATAATATCTATAAGACCTTAATATAAATAATAGAATAAATATATATTTTTAAATATTCCATTATCTAATAACATTACATTTATATACTAAGTCTAATATAACTTAATAATTATAAACATTAATCTTTACAATTATAATACCATAATCCTACCTGGACTGTAGAATGTGCCTCTTGGTGCAACAAGGAATAAACCAAGAATTTAATAAACAACACAGGTTAAAGTAGAATACAAATCCAATAAATCATATAGAGACATGCAAATTATGAAGCTGCAAGTAATCATCAACACGCATTTTTTCTTTTTCCTGAGCTGATTTCACAACAAACTAATATCAAACCTGTCAATTGTCCAAATTTCGTGGCAATTTGTAGTATACAATATCATCTATTTGATTTGAAATGAATTATTATTGAAAATTTAAAGTAAGTAAACATTTAAGTATGGGGGATTACGCAGTGCATTATATTAGATATCATTTTGGTTAAGTAAGTCATTCAAACGTATGACCATTTCCATGAGAGGTAGTCGTAACTGACTAATTTCTCATGATTTTTGAATAGTTCACTTAGCACTCATTGCATCGGGTGATGCTCATAGGGGTGAAGAAGTGGGATTGAAACTAGTGAAAAGTGGCTGCATCAGGTGATGCTCACAGGGGTGAAGAAGTGGGATTGAAACTAGTGAAAAGTGGAGAACGAATCACATAGCACCAATCATCACTTCCGAGGCTTGCACCCAGTAACCAGGACTTCCCAGGAGGTCACCCATCCCAGAACTCCTCTGGCTCAAGCGCGCTTAACTGTGGAGTTTTTCCCCACAATCAAGCCCACTTAGCTTGCTACCCCATTTGCAAAACCTTAGCAAGTATTGTGCCTCATGAACCATTCAAGTAGAGATCCCTTGACTCTTTTTGAATTTAAGTATGGGGGATTACGCAGTGCATTATATTAGATATCATTTTGGGATTCAACTGCGTTAAGTAAGTCATTCAAACGTATGACCATTTCCATGAGAGGTAGTCGTAACTGACTAATTTCTCATGATTTTTGAATAGTTCACTTAGCACTCATTGCATCGGGTGATGCTCACAGGGGTGAAGAAGTGGGATTGAAACTAGTGAAATGTGGAGAACGAATCACATAGCATCAATCATCACTTCCGGGGCTTGCACCCGGTAACCAGGACTTCCCAGGAGGTCACCCATCCCAGAACTCCTCTGGCTCAAGCGCGCTTAACTGTGGAGTTTTTCCCCACAATCAAGCCCACTTAGCTTGCTACCCCATTTGCAAAACCTTAGCAAGTATTGTGCCTCATGAACCATTCAATTAGAGATCCCTTGACTCTTTTTGAATTTAATTATGGGGGTTTACGCAGTGCATTATATTAGATATCATTTTGGGATTCAACTACGTTAAGTAAGTCATTCACGTATGACCATTTCCATGAGAGGTAGTCGTAACTCACTAATTCTCATGATTTTTGAATAGCTCACTTAGCACTCATTGCATCGGGTGATGCTCACAGGGGTGAAGAAGTGGGATTGAAACTAGTGAAAAGTGGAGAACGAATCACATAGCACCAATCATCACTTTCGGGGCTTGCACCCGGTAACCAGGACTTCCCAGGAGGTCACCCATCCCAGAACTCCTTTGGCTCAAGCGCACTTAAGTAGACATTGTAAACTTTACTCTTCAACCATTTAGAGTCATTATCCAACTCAGAGACAGATAAATTAGTCTGGCAAGCTCTCAATCCAGTCGCAAGAAATGAAACTCGGGTGTGTTTTGCAACCTTTTGTCTAACTAGTTGTTGTTTTCCATGCAATCCTTCATGGTAAAGGCATCATGTCACCTAAGTTTTCACACAACTGAGTACTTATAGCAACGCGAATGCAAAAAGTGAAAAAAAGAAAAGAAAATAACACATGGCCTAAAATGATCCCAAGGAATTGAACCAACGACTTTTGTGAACGACATTACAGCATAAACTGACACAAAGCTATATCCAAACACTTAAATTTAACTTATAAACACACTGACACAAAGCTAAATCCGAACATTTATATTTAACTTATAAATATACTGACACTAAAATTATACCAGAAATTAAAGATCAAATAAAGTGCCATGGAAATGCAAGGAGACCGTCATATTGAGCCTCGTAAAGCGAGATTCTGAGAATTTAGCATAGGCCTTGAAGTGCGAAACCCCCAAACACGTATATAATAACATTTATAGATAATCTTTGAGATAATGCGTTGAAATGTGACCGTACCTTTCTATTTTCCTGATCAGAAATGAGAGCTCCAGCAACCTGATCTACCACACGTCGTTGGTCGCTATTAATTGTCTGTGCTTTGGTCAAATGGCAGAAGAGGAAGACGATGTAAATAAAGTGAGGAAGATAGAAAGCTTTAAATTGCTGCACGTCCTTGATTTTGATCCCACCATGTTCTGAATCTATGGTTCTAAATGAACCTTCTGGAGTCCTTAAATGAACAGAAATACTATTCAAGGGGGACCTTGTGACATTTATATCCACTTGAGGATTTTCATTACACCGGCCACTGATAAGATAGCTCTTCAAACGGATGGAATTTCTAGGACTAGCTTGATATGCTGGACTTTTATTTGCACCTTGATCCCATGTTATTGTATTCTTGATTGATTTCTCCTATCGACCATTGGCTTCCATGAGTACAGGCATTTTCCCTTTTGTGGGAGCAAGAGGCATATTTCCCCCTTGCTTTTCAAGAGACACATGAGACATACAGAATAGAGGAGGCATATGAAATGTGCATTTTTATCATTTTCGACGTCTAGTCAATGCTTAAGCACCATTGTCGAATGCGATCAGTACGTGTCAATTTACAACACATGAGCCTGCAAAAACAATAGAGCACACAGTTATGAAATTAAATACTAAAATGTTGAAAAAACAACCAAAATCAATGCTTTAAGAGGAAACCCAAACAACGGAGAAAGGTCTGACACACTTCTATTATTTGAAGAATATTTATCAACCAGTAGTACAATGGAGAAATTAAAGTTGCAGAGAAAAAGTTTGAATCGCTAGAAACAAAGGTTGAACGTAACAAAAATTTGAATCGTGAAAAGCGAAGGTTGAACATAACAAGTGACGTGGTTCAACATAATGTGTCATAATGCATGATTGAAATGTGGCTGAAGAACAAGACAACAATGATAGGTACCAGTGGTTTCGGGATTTGGAGAGCTTATATCATACACCTTCCCCGATGGATCCCATCGTAGGAGTTGTGAGCTTGTTTCTTGTAGGAGTCGTGGAGCTTTGGAGGAAAACTCCATGGGCCTTTCCCCACTACCCTCGCTTCCTCAAGATTCAACATGGGATTTCTTCAATCCATTTACCTCACTCTCGCTCTCACTCGATAGTCTTTATACATACAATGGTCAGACGAGATTGAGTCAAGTTTTCGATGAAGATGACATAAGGGAGATGAATCAGGTGAGGGAAGAAGAAGGGATCCCAGATTTGGAAGAAGAGGATCAGCAAAAGAGCAAGAATGAAGGTGAGAGAAATGAAATTCAGGTCAATCCTTCAAAAGGCTTTGTGTTTCCCCCTTGCCTTTCAAGAGAGACATGAGACATACAAAATAGAGGAGGCATCTGAAATGTGATTTTTTATCATTTTTGACATCTAGTTAATGCTTAAGCACCATTCCCAAATGCTATCAGTACGCGTCAATTTACATCAAACGAGCCTACAAAAACAACAGAGCACACAGTTATGAAATTAAATACTAAAATGTTGAAAAAACAACCAAAATCAGTCCTTTAAGAGGAAACCCAAACAATGGAGAAAGAGCTGACACACTTATGTTATTTGAAGAATATTTATCAACCAACAACACAATGGAGAAATTAAAGTTGCAGAGAAAAAGTTTGAATTGTTAAAAGCAAAGGTTGAACGTAACAAAAGTTTGAATCGTTAAAAGCAAAGGTTGAACATAACAAGCGACGTGGTTCAACATAATGTGTCACAATGCATGATTGGAACGTGGCTGAAGAGCAGGACAAGGGTGACAGGTACCAGTGGTTTCAGGATTTGGTGAGCTTGTATCATACGCCTCCACCGATGGATCCCATCGTAGGAGTTGTGAGCTTGTGTCCTATAGGAGTAGTGGAGCTTGGGAGGAAAACTCCATGGGCCTTTCCCCACTACCCTCACTTCCTCAAGATTCAACGTGGGATTTCTTCAATCCATTTGCCTCGCTCTCGCTCGATAGTATTTATACATGCATTGGTTAGATGGGATTGAGTCAATTTTTCGATGAAGATGACATCAGGGAGATGAATTAAGTGAGGGAAGAAGAAGGGATCCCGGATTTGGAAGAAGAGGATCAGCAAAAGAGTAAGAATGAAGGTGAGAGAAATGAAATTCAGGTCGATCCTACAAAAGGCTCTATTTTATATATCCTTTAAAGGTACTTAGTAGGTCTTGGGCCGGTGAAACTTGCTACCAAACGTGGTTAAGATGGAAGATGGTGGAGAGCATCACCTACTGGAGAGTGTTTATAAAGCAAAAAAATTGTTCCTTTGCATGCCCAGTCAGTCAGGAAGCAAGTCCAAGCTGAAAGTCTGTCCACCACAAGTAATTGGGCATCCACCATTATTGAAAGGCGACTTATGAAAAGTCCCCATTGCTGAAAGTTGCTGGCCTGTTTCACAAGCAATGCCATCCTTTCCACTCCATGCAAGTATTTCACTTTTCCTCCACATTTCACTGGCTTCCGTGGAATCTTCTCAAGAGGAACCTGTTGATTATAAGTCTGTTGTGGAATCTACTTCTGATGCCCTTCCTCAAGCTCCAACTGAGCCATCTATAGAATCAGTGGCCATGTCCAATGCTCAATCTGTAGCCAAGGGTTGCCAATTTGATTCCCCACCTTCCTACAAGAAATGAATCTTTGGCTCAACTCTAGGTACGAAATGTTATTTATTTCAGTGCATGCTCTTGCTACGGCTTGTTATTTCTTTCAGCTCACGCTCTTGGATACTCTGAAGCTCAATTGTGTAGATTTCTCTAGGAATTCTGTAGATTTCTCTAGGAATTCTGTAGATTTCTCTAGGAATTCTATAGATTTCTCTAGGAATTCTTTAACAGGACCAGCGCCAATTGAGCTCATCAGCCAGACCAAAAACAACTCAACTTTGATGAGCATGAAGTTCTGGAATCCATGGACGAGGAGCACATTATTGGTCATGGTGGCTTCGATATAGTGTACCGAATTCAGCTGAGTAATCATGAGTTTGTTGCTATGAAAACTCTCTGGACCTGCAAAAATGGCCACCATGTCGAACAGGACCTGATAACCTGATAAATCAAGAATTGAAGGCAGAAGTTGAGACATTGGGAATGATCTAGCATAGGAATATTGTCAAACTCTACCGGCCTGAGGAATACCAGAGCATCCACGAAATTCTTAGATAGTTTTAGGGCAGTTTTAGGATGAGGAAGACCAGAGCATCTAGAAATGCTCAGACAGTTTTAGGAAGAGGCACAGATCTTCCATCCACCTGTAACACATGCACACATACACCTGTAATCTTTGTACACACTTGTATCCTGTAACTACCTGCAACAACTGCGAGCAACTAACTACAACTAATAAGCCAAATAATTTAGCTAATATCTCAACAACTAATGTCTCAAACTAATGTTAACATTAGTCATGTAGTCTAAAACATTTTTAAAAAATGAAAAGTTTAAAACCGAAATAACATATAGTCTAGCCTCTTCCGCCTCAGGAATATGCCAAATAAGACCATGAAGTTCAATGACAAGGTAAATGATGAATATGAAATCAAAAAACTTCAAAAAACTTCGAAAAGAGAAGAGTAAGTAATGTCAAGTGCCTAAAAAATGATTACTATAGTCCCTAGCCATTGCCAGATGGCAGGGGACTAATAACATGATGAATGCATATTGAAAATTCATATAACAATTTACTCAATAAATTCCTAAGTTTCACCTTATCTTCTTACAACCCTATTCATGATTCATCAAGGCCTTCTCAAACTACATCTTCCAATTTATACAATGGTTCATAAGTCAAATTTCTCCTTTCAAATGAAACATCTTTCAAAAATGTTTCATGGTCCATTCAACTATTTTTTAAGTTGTTCTTTTATCATATTTAAAAAAAATTGATAGGTAATTGGGCCATTTTTTAAATTCTTATCGTACATCTTTTAAAAGTTCCTAGTGGTTCAATGAATCAATTTAAAAGATAACCTTTTGAAAACACCCAATAATTCATCGGGTAATTTCTTAACATCATCTTTCAAAATGGAATTGGAGCCATCTAACCAATATTCATCATGAGATGAGTAACTCATAAATGGGTTAATTTTTTTTTTTCTAAATTCATGCTTGAATTAAGAACATAAACATTTTGGAGGTTTCAATGCATGCATATGTGCACAATAAATAGATATTCTTGTCACCCTTTATTAGTAAAACTCATTTTTACATGGGGTTTCAATTTAGTATTATATTTCCTTGTATGTTTTTCACTGCATAAATAATGGCCTTGAGGTCACAAGCTCTGTTTGTAATGATTTTGAATGTATTCAACCAAAGGAACAAAGTGTCGCAAGAAGACAAAATTGTCACACTACACACCTCATAAATACATTTATTCAATGTTAAGAGAATTGAATTAGAGACCTCACAGAAAAAATCCAAATCGAAATAATACATTCACATGGAGGGTTCAGGAAAAGAATATATGGTGTCCTCTCATGATTTACTTTTTAAGATTTTGCATTACTTTGTTCTAAGTGAAATGATCCATTAATAGATGAGCAAAATAGTAAGGAAACTATGAGATTTTGCTATGATAACAAGCATAAACATGTGAAACTACATTGTAGTAATGATGTTATGATAACAAGTGGTTGATGGAATTGTGAGAATTGGGATGGAATCAATGATTATTCTTTTATAGATTAAAAGGGTTTTGTCATCATAAGTACATATGGTACTTTTGTTACTTCAATTTTAATTTATTTTTTAATTGAAAAAGGCATCCAAAGGTGGTAGGTAGGTGTGGAGAGGATCATTTATTATTTTAAATGGAAAATGGAAGTATATGTTGCTTGGAGTTTAATATTTTTTTATTAAAAATGAGGTAAAAGCAACATGGTTTCCAATTAAGGTTTGTGATGGCTTAAGGGATAAGAGGTGAGAAAATCAATAGTATTGAGGGATTCATTAGTGATGATCAAGTCTTATAGATATCACTATAATCCTCGAAACATCTATGTCTCTCATTTTTTTCCACCATATTATTATATTCATTATGAAATTTAAAGAAATTAAGTTTTTCCATGTGTTGTGAGCCGACAATCAACAATTTCATTATTTGACCAACATTTATATTGATATGAATGAAAACTCTATCAAAATAAAAGGATAATATCATTCATCTCTCTCACCTAACATTATTCTGCCTTGCAATCATTATCGACTAGTAATTTGGGTGTCTTATCACATAGAACTCTCTATATGGAAATTTAAGGATATTAACACCTCTCAAATTGAAGTGCTCTCTCTTGCACTAATATGTAAGCTAACAATGAGTAATATGGATTAACCCTATTCTACATGTAATATATTGGATTCAAATATTCAATTTTCACGTGCAAAGGATTTTTCCCTCGTCACTCTCAACCTCTACTGGGGTTGTGTGTGCATGGGATGAAGTCTTTATATTATCAGTGAGAAATTGACAAGAGTTCATGTTAGGTCTATGGAGGATGTATCTATCATATGTTGGGAAAAAACATTTTTTGGAATTTTCTAATTTTCTAGCAAATAATGGCACATAACGAAGACATGATGGTGGTTCTACCTCCTCTATCTCCTTACTCATCACAAAAATCTTGATCCTTCATTATCTATCCTAGATGGATCCAAAAACTATTGAAATAATTATCATCTATCAGCACCATTAATTGATGGGAACACTCGTCACTCACTGTCCAATGCTCACCATAAACCTTAATGCTTTACCCATGGGGTGATGGCTATAACTTCAATTGATAAGAATATTTATGTTTCTTAATTTTGTTAACTAATGGTACCACTTGCCACTCATAAATCTTACAACTCACTGGGATTTTAGAATCAAGTGGTGGTGGAAATTGTCCTAAACATTATCATCCATTGGGGTTGTCAACTGATGGGACTACCCACCAATCGTCGGCTCAAACCTCCAGCCCTATTTATTGGGTTGTATTCTATCAATAGTGTGATCACAAGCATGGCTCAATCAATGACCCACATTCATTTTGTGTTGCCCTAGGTCTATTGTAGTTTAAGGAGGGGCTCCGATGTTGGAACTCCTATCATGGGGCCTTTGTTAAAGGGTGATACTTATTAATAGCGTAAATGTGGTGTGGGCCTCATATGAGTCTCAACTATAACCTGGTTCACCCTGGCCCCCCCTTGTTTGTTATGAGTTAACAAAGTGGTTTGGCCTAAAAAAAGAAACCATCGATTATAAAACCACTTTAGTTACTTGACTGGAACCTCATGTAAGGGAGAAGTTATACCTTTGCTACAAAAGAACCTTGTATAGGAGTTCGCGCGTTTCCTTAGAAGTAGAAACCTTCTTTTTGTTTTGAGAAGCAATGCATATCCCATCGGCAAGAGCTAATGATCCTACTACTCAATCCTTTTGTAGGGGGCCTTAATTAACTATGAAAATATTTAATGCATAGAAATGGTAAGTATGAGGAGTTCAATTATATACTCTACTAAAAAAATATCAACAAAAATCACAAAGATCAAATACACAGTGGGTAGAGAACATAACTCATTTCGACATTGGATTACTTAGAACCAAGAAATTACATAGATTTCCAATTTCATTGTGTGGGTCCTGAAAAATACAAAGGACACAAACCATTTTTCCTCTTTGTTCCCTCCTATTCAGCTCATCCTCTATCAAAATATCTTTTATTACAAAATGGAGGCTAACAACATTGTTGTACTCCTATTATAATTTTCTCCATTCTAGAAAGTAATGTCACTCCTCCTAATAAATTTTTTACGTATGTCCCTTAAGGAAATTTTAGCATAACATCCTAACTAACATAGATTCTCCTAATTAAATAAAACAGAGAAAATGAAAAAAATGGAACCATTCTGTTTAGTGAAACAAAATCTCTTACCAGGATTCTACTACATTGAACTCCTGCAGAAGAAAGGTTTTTCTCCACTAGGTCTTCAACAACCATGCCAAACTTGGAAATTTTTATTCTTTTAATCCAACTGACATGTTCTATTGGTTGGTTTTTCCACTTGACCAAATACTAAAAATATTATTTTGCTTTGGTCTTCTTATTCATCCTATTTTCCAGCACTAATTCAATCTCCTTATGTATTCTTTTTTGAAATTGTTCCTCCCATTGGTAGGTCTTGACTTCATCATCTCTAGGTGCATGAATTATATTCTTAGGGGATGTAAATTTATTACATTGAAAATTGGTGAAATTCTAATATCACCTAAGAGTTATAGTTCATAAACATTAGAGGAAAAAATCCATAGAATTTTACATGGACCAATTTTCTTAAGATTCAAATTGTTATATGTCCATATAAGAAACATTTCCTTCCTGAGATGATACATTACTAACTTGTCAACTTCGAATTCAAGGTGTCTCCTTCTAAAATCTACTTTTTGTTGGTTTCTTGTAGCTTTTGTTTGAACCTCTCTTGTAACTCTTACATGTTGCAAAATATTTCCCTTTAGTATCACTAATTTCTTGTTTCCCCAAATTCCTCAACTCATAAAACATGCTTAGCTGCATGCCATATACTACCTAGAATGGACTTACTCCAATACTTATATTTCGTGAGTCATTGCAAGAAAATTTAGCTTGTGCAAGAACTTGGTCCCACTTCTTGTGTTGTTCATATAACTTGACCAATTTGTTCTATACATGATGGTTGGGTTTTCACAAACTAGATATGCTTCCTTAAAATATTTTTGTCCTTGTACATTTCTCTTAGTTCATCAATTCCTAAAATATTAACTTGGAATTCTTACAGCACCAAGTTGACTCTACTTAAAGCATTATCTACCTTGTTTGATGTACCAATCATATTCTTAATCACAAAAGTAAAATTATGCATAAATTCAAACCATTTTACATGACTTTGATTTAGCTTTGGTTTGTTGTTAATGAACTACAAAGCATGGTTTTAGCGTACAAAAAAAATTACTTTGGCAGAAGGTAGTGTCTCCATTTATTTAAATCCTGAACTGTAGCATAAAAATAATTATCAAAAGAAGAATACCTATATTTTTCTTCATTTAATTTCTTTTTGAAATAATAAATTAATCACCCTTCCTGACTCATAACGTTTCCAAAAGAAACTCCACTTGCATTAATTTCAACCTAGAATAACTTATTGAATTCTGATAAGGCCAAAACAAGATGCTTTGTGACATTTTTTCTTCGTCAACTTAAATTTTCTATCTATTTCTATAGTCCGCTTGAATGGTTGATTGCTTTATGTGATAGTTTCTACAATAATTGCACCAAGCTTGCTAAAATTCTTAATGAATTTTATATAGAAACTTGCAATACTGTGAAAACTTCTAACCTCAAACACATTTCATGGTATAGACCAATTGTTGATTTCTCTCAACTTTTAAGGGCCCATCTTCAAACCATATTCAAAAATCATGAAGCCCAAATATATCAATTCTTTTTAAATAAAGGTACATTTCTTCAAATCAATCAACATTTTTTCTTACTGCAAGTTCTTCAAAATTGTTTTGTGATGTCTCATATGCTCTTATTTTGTTTGGTTGTACACTAAATTGTGATCCAAATAAACAGTGACAAATTTACTTGTAAATTACTTCAGGACTTCATTCATCAGTCTCATAAAAGTGTTGGGTTTGTTATTAATACAAAAAAGCATCACTAACCACTCATATAGTCCATTATTGGTCTTAAAGGTTGTCCTCCACTCACTGCCTTCTCTTATTTGGATTTGGTAGTAACCACTCTTGAAATCAATCTTAGAAAAATATTGAGCACTATTCAAACAATAAATTGACAAGTCATGAATGTGCAGAAGAGGATATTTATACCTAATTTTTATTTTGTTGATGGCCCTCAAGTCAGTGCACATCCTCCATCCACCATCCTTCTTTGGGCCGAGGACTATTGAAACAACACATGAACTTAAACTTTCTCTAATAAGGACTTTTTTTAATAACTCTTGTACTTATTTCTTTATCTCTTCGTTTTCTTGAGGATTCATTTCGTAGGTTTTCTTGTTTGGAATATTTTCTCTTGGAATCAAATATATATGATGTGTGATGCTTCAAATAAGGTGTACTTTAATTTGTATTTCGTCGAGGATTATATCAACAAAATCATACAATATGTCCTTGACTTCCTTAGGCAAATCATTTAAACTTGTCTTGGAAAGAATTACCTTGGGTTAACCAATCAAGGAAAAATGGACTTCCTTCTTTATGGCTTTTTGTAGAAGCTCCTTGCTAGTTATCAGAAACACAATAGGACTAACTTCTTCTTTAATTCCTTCATATTGTAAAGAAAACAATGTATGATTGTGACCATCCTTCTCAAGTATATAAGTGTTTCTCCTACTGTCATGGATAACTCTCCTATTAAACATCCATAGGCATTACATCACATAATATTTCATCATTGTATATTCTAATATGAAATTTGATGACCTTTAGGCAACCATGAAATTTTGTAAGGGGTGGGATGTGGTGTTATTTTTAAATTCAGTTTCTATACCATCTCTATAGAAATAATATTATATGTCATACCACTATCAATTGCAACCTTACAACACTTACCTCTTGCCTCGCACATGGTTCTGAACAAACTTATTTTATTGGATGGTTATTTAGTTTCCTTTTCTGAGTTAATTAGAATTATTTTCAATAATATGGATACTTCTTCTTCAACAATTTCTTGAATTTCCACTATACCCACATTTTCCTCTTTAGATTCTACCACATGTACATTCATCTCTCTTTTTCAAGTATTATTTGGTAATATCCATGACATATGGCCAAACTTCCCACATATATAGCATCTAGGATAGTAGTCTTTGCCTCAACCTCTACCTATGTAGAAAGATATTCTTCCTTTGAAGTCATCTCTTCTTGGTGGTTATTTACATGAATTCCCACCTTCTTCTTTTGGAGAATGAAGTATTTATCTACTACTTGGTTGTCCTTTGTGTTATCACTCAGGTTGTTCCCCAAAACTTATGAGAAAAGGGAATATGGCCGAGGTAACCACTAACCAATCTTTTAGATGCAACTTCTAGCCAAACTGCATCCAGAGAGGGCTCTCTCTTTATAATTTGTCTTTTTTTTTTGAAGTATTTTATGCTAGTTATGATGTGCAGAGTTTTGTTTTAAGTTTGTTTGGATGGAGATTTTAAACAGAGCTAGGATGAAAGTCTGAAAGAGTTTATTCCATTGGGCAATGGAGTCTATGAAGATGGACTTCTGAGTGTGTTTCTCTAATAAAGGGCAATACTACAGAGCAAGATAATTAGTTTTGGAACAATATTAAAATCTAGAAATTGATGGAACGTAAGCCAGTGGGTGAAGGGTAGTCAAGAATCCTTCATCATGATGGCAGAGGGAAAGTGCGTGAATATCTTCAAGGAGCAGTAAAGAATTCCTTGGCAATTTTTAAAGTGAAAGAATTAGTGGAAACAGAAGCATCTAAGAATTATGTTTATCCTGATTCTGAAGAAAACATAAATAACAACAGGAATTGAACACAGAGTGTATTTAAACAAGTTTTGGGCTATTCTTTTTCCCTGTTGCTAAGATTATGAAACATATATGAAATTTGCAAACATAGAAAACACAAAACACATTTTAGAATAACTTATTGATCCATAGAAAGACACAGGAATTCTGTAGCAGAGCTCAGAACATCAAATCCACATTCAGATGGTCCAGTAGCAGTGCACTTCAACAGCCTTTCTATTAAAAATATCAGAGTTACAGCGTGGTCCAAAGAGGAAAATCACCAACCCCGAATACATTCCTTGGGGAGGTATTTATACAAAAAAGAGAGTTACAAAATATCTTGTGGATAAGATATGAAGCAATAACTTCCTTCACCTACTCTGACAAAGGAAGAAATGCAGAAATAAATGTAGGAGTAATTGTGGTTGTGCTGGCTGCTTTAACTGACAAGATATTTTTGACCTTTCAATTCAGGAAGTCGGCTGGTAGCTGTGTCTTTACTTTGCATTCCTGCGTTGTTGTCCTGATCCTTTCACTTTCTCTTGATTTGGCTTTAATGCGTCCTATTCCTCACTTGACCTCCTTCCTTTATATCTTCCACGTGTCTTGTTATTTGACCAAGTGTAGATAGACAGAAAGATCCAAATTACCTAGGTAAAATTTCTAGCATACTCTGCCACCACTGGTCTGTAGGAAACTGATGTCTTTGTATTTTTACAAGTGTTTCATCAGCCTCAGTATATCTGTAAAAATTGGACTTGACTCCAAAAAGATGATTTATTTCATGTTCTATATAAAACAAATTTTCCAATTTGTCATATAAAATCTATCCGGAAGGAGGTCTAGTGTCTTCTGAAGTGCTGGATGATGCTGTGATCTGATTTGTAACATACATGTTTACCCTGTGAGCATACGATTGATGTGATAACAGTCTTTGATTGTTGGTTAGTAAACTGGGTAGACCCTTCTGCTGCGAGACTGTGAACTTCTCTGTGAAGGCATTAATGTCCATCTGCATCTCTTGGCACTTCCTTTCCAAGGTTTGTACAAAATTTCTCATTGTTAGCACCTTCTTCACTATCAAAATGGTGTATGTCTTGTCTGTGATCTCCAAAGCTACTAGTTGTTCTTTAGTATGGGTATTCAAAAAATGGATCAATCTATTGGCTTGCTCAGGCATATTTCCCAATGATGCCCTAGCCCTTTGAATTTCCACTTGGGCCCTTTTTATCAATTCAATTTGCTCATGGATTGTTCGAATTTATTGCCATTGGTCAGTAATAGATTGGCCAATCTTGGTCCACAAAATCATTTTAATGTCTGCTAGAGGTTTATACAAGGTGAGATCCTTTTCCAATGATTTCACCTTGTTCTCCAGGGCCTTCACCTCTCTGGTCTTCTCTGCCACTGTTATTTTTGACTTGTCATAGCTCACCTCTAGCTTGGCTAGTCTTTCGTTTGCCTCTTTGAGCTCTAACATTTGAGCTTCTAGCTCTTTCACTGCTTTCATCATTTCTTCCATTCTCATGCTAGTCTTTGGCTCTATTGTTGCTGGTGTTGAAGCATCTATAGCTACTGTACCTGTTGTTGATGTTGGCTCAGTGGGAGGGATTGCTGCTGTGACCGTGGGAGGAGCAGAGATAATTGTTGGAGCTGTTTCAGGTGGCTGGGAGGTCGACTCTCCCTGCTTGGATTGCAATGCTTTCTCCAACTCTTGATCTGTCTGAATTATCCTTTGATTTATCCTCATTAGCAAATCCATTACATCCTCTTCTGCTTTTTCTTGTGCTAGTTCTGTTGTTTGTGGATGCATGGTGACAGACAGCTTCAATTGCTTTCTAAGGGCAACAATATCTTCCTCCTTCTTCTTTATCAGTGCTTTGATGCTCTTGGCATCCTTGGGATCATGTCCCAACTCAATAATTATTTCTTCTAGAGTCTTTATTCTATTGTCTTTGGCTAAATAAGAGATCTTCTCCAAATTCAATTGAGTATATGTATTACTTAATGACTCTTTCAATTGGTGGGCTAGCATTGCCTTATCTGCCAATGTAGCATAGACCATTTCACCCGTTTGTTTGTGCAATTATATTTGGTCCATTGGGTGTATATCTTTGGCAAGGACCTCTAGATTGGTCCTTATGTAGTTAGCTGCAGACTGTGGTTGCTGAACCTTAGGCTTAAAATGAGTTAAAATCATCTTCTCCTCCTTAATGTCACAAGCTACCATTAGTCTTTGCTGTTTGGAGGGTGTCATTTTGAGAAATTGATCATACAGTTGAATTCTCAATGGCTCATTTTGGGCCTTAATCTCCATAAATGATTGTTTGATATCATATTGTTTCTTAGTTTGCAAACTTGAGGAGGAAACTTCCATCCCATGTTGCTTCTCCACTTCTTTCCTGTGAGAGCTAGTAGATGTCTGTTGGCTGATGGCCCTCTCTCCTCTTGTGCTTTCAGTGATTTCTTCCACAATGTCCTCTTCAGGTAGAGGATCTACCCTTTGTCTTTTGGCCTCTTTATGTTCTATTGACCAACTTGCAGGTGTGCTCTCTTCTCGGTCTCTTTTCTTACTTCTTTCCTCAGGAAGAGGAGTCTATAGTGCTGGTACTTCTGGTGCTTCTGTCTATAATGAAGGGGCTTGCCCTTGAATATGTTCCTTTGAGATAGTTGGTTGTTCTTCCATCGTTTATTTCTCTACAACTACTATCTCCTTGCCCTTTGTTGTCCCTGTTGTTGGTGTAGTCCTCTCTTGGGCAACTTGTTGTGAAGTTGTAGCAGTTGATGAGCCTTCCTCGGTTTGCTATGGTATTTTGAATGATACCTGCCCAAAAGAATCTAAGTCAAGAGTTTTTTCTAGATTTTTCATAGTTTGTTCCATTTTCTCTTCCTCAATGAGCTCTTCAACTAGTGTGCCCTCCACCCACTCATCTTGGTTGACAAATCGTTCTATTTCAGGGATGTTGCAATTTTCATAGGGTGCCAGCCTATATTTTATCCTTCTTGCATTGATAAAGCTGTTTGGGTCATAGGGTACCCACCAAAAGCTTCTCTTGAGTCTGAGTGTTTGACCCAATATTTCATCAACATCCTTCCATCCCTCTTTCTTGTTCATAACGTAGGGGCCTAACTGGTCTCTCAGTTTCAATTGGGCCTTTTTCTTTGTGCTATTGAAGTGAGTCAAATCTGAATTGATGAATTGCCTGAAATATTCCAAGGCAAACAGTCTCATTGGCACATATCTTGGCAGCCTGTAGGGACATAGCTCACAACCATATATCTTGAGAATAGTGTGATTCTGGTAAAAGTACCAGTCACCTATTTTATAGTTTATGGAGAGCTGTAGTATATTTTTCATATCATATGTTAGTCTAGGAGGAGGAGTTCTCATCAGGAGAGAAGAGACTGGGTATACAAACATATCAATAAACTCACAATAAGAGTAGGGAGAGTTGCGGACTTCATGAAAGATTGAGGTCCAAAAAATCACAGACCTTTTTTCCCCTTTAAGGTCCAATTTTCTAATGGGGAATAGGAAAATATCTGGCTGATAATATAAGAATAGATGATAGATATAGGATGAATATTTAAAGATTCCCTCCTTGACTAGAGTCAACAATTGGTCATGTATCTTGTTGGCAATAAATTTGGCATAGTTGTACTTGACAGCAGGGGGCTGCCCTAGGGTAAATATAGACATTAAAACCAATATAGTTTCATCAATATGTTCACTTGCCTTGAACCCCAGAACAAAAGATATCATATCAACAACTAATCTACCCACTTCATTGCAAGATGCATAGTGAAAAGGAGGTGGCTCCTTAGGCTGGCGATCTGCTCTCATAAATACTTGGGCAATTTTGGTTATCTCTGAGATGGAGAGTTTGGGACCTTCATCAAGCAAGAATTTCATAGTAAGAGGAAACTGGAGGTGGGTTGGTTTGAAGTTCAGTGTTTGATTTATGGAGTCAGGAGTAATATGAAAGAGGGTAGTTCCAGATGGAGTCTTAGTTGCCCTTTTAGTTGGCTCATAGTTCTCACAGCAGAGGTGAATTATCTCAGGGAAAATATTGACAGAGGGCAGGTAGTATATGGGTAAATTTATTCCCATATGCCATAAACATCATTTTTGCTTAGGTAACTGTTTCTGAGCTCACAGACTGCTTGCAGATGGTTTTGCTAGCCTACTAAGTCTTGGATTAGATAGTCTTTATCAGCTAAGGGAAAATGTTCCAATTCCTTGTGGGGTGCATTGAGAGGAGTGATATTCAAGGCTACTGGACCTTCCATGGCTAAATTCTGTTGCCTTTAAATTTGGAATTTTTTGGCTCTGTGTAAACAAAACAGGCAAACAACAACTCTGTGGATTTTCTCTGGGAATTTCATCGTGAAACTGGTTTGTTGGCTTTAATTTAGCTCTGTGGATAGGAATTAGATGGAGAGACAGAACTTGTGGGCTCCTTTGGCACAATGGGCAACAATTATGGGAAAAAGGTAGTTTTCGGGGTCCCTTGGAGAATTTGCAAGGTCAAACGAGCTCAATTTTAGCTCAGGGTGCAGATTTATGGTGAATTTTCACAAGAAAGAGGTTATGGTGGGTAACACAGTGTTTTTTCTTCAAATTCTAGGTTATGTGGGAAAATTTATAGAGAAAACCAATGAAAAACAGGGTTCGGGAGCAAATTTGTCTAAATACTTGTTTTAACGGTAGAATGGTCGATTTGCAGGTGACCAGATGAGCCAAGGAGCCAAGCTATGGAGTAAGAACCGTTGGGTGGCGGACTGTATTGTAAAAATGCTCTTTTGGACGTAAATTAGCATGTAGAGGTAGCATGGAGAAAACAAAGACAAATGGGAAAAAATAATGTTTTCACCTCTTTTTACCCAATTTTTTTACTTTGGTGGGTTTTGGTGCGCTTTTCTCTGATGACGCAATTTTTTCATGTAGCGGGGTACAAACGATGACGTGGAAGGTGAGGTGGTGGGTGACGTGTCAAGGTGACATCAGCAAATAGATGAGCAGTAATGGGGGTGACATCATCAGATGACATAGGCATGACATCAGCAGGGAGGTGGTGGGGTGGAAAGCGGTATTCCTTGCACTGCCTTTGGAGGGAAGTGGTTTTGGAGGAGGGGGCTCCGAACATGCCAGGCGCCTGACATGTGTCCTTGGTATGGCGGAAATATCGCCCATCCCATGGACGCTATCGTTTGGCATATGAGGGCTTCCAATATCGCCAACAGCCATTGGATCTGTAGACGATGATCTGACGGACGGTGGGTGATGGAGGTAGCGGCAGTTTATCAATGGGGGACCCGCTGTAATATATCGCTTTTTTGTAATGTTATGTGGGGTTTATTTCAGACTTTGGTTAAATGGGTTTTGAGGGTAAAATATGCGAGTTCAGCTATTTATTTAGCTTGAAGCTAAACAAGTCCCGATGGGTCACGTGGAGGGTTGTTATTGACCCTGGGTGGACCAATGACTCCCAACAAAATTTAAAATATAGCTTATAGTTAGCCAAAGGTCGGGGTATTTAGATATTTAGGGATTTTGTATATTTTTACATGGTAAGGGAGGGGAAATATTCACATAGGAGCTATATAATAGGGTTAGTAGGTTAATATGACTAGGTGGAATGGATATGTATGGATTAGGCTAAGTTTATAGAGTGAAAACTTAGGCATGGGGTGAATGAAAGGATACCAAGTTATGAAGTTTAGGAAACTTGGCAAAATGGAATAGAAACATTTTACACAAGAAATGTGGCTTGTTTTGCCTAGGTGCAAACACAATTTCACTTAGTTTTTTCCATGAAATGAAGTGGACTAAGGGTAGTGAGAAGATCTCATTGTCCTTGGGGGGTTGTTAGTAAGTGATTTTTGGAAAAATGAGGAGGGAAATTAGTCATGCTCCATTTATTTTGTAACCACCTTGCCATAGCACCTTATGATATTTATGAGATGAAACATGTTGCAACAGGACCAAATTGCCCATAAGCCTGCTTCCACAACATCAAAACTGCCTACCCAACCTAGTACACCTAACATATTTTCTTCATTTTTATTGGGTGCATTTGAACTAGCAAACCCTGACTCTTCTCTTTTGTTTTAGCTGCCCTCCTATCTAAGTCTACCCTTATCTCTTCCAGGGCTCATATTAAGCTGTTGAGACCCTTTGCTTCTCTACCTAACTACTTGTCTGCCAAGCTTGAACTATTTGTGCAGACATTTATTCTCTATTCTAACACAAGTAAATTCAAACATGATCTAGCCAAGATTAGACTGTCTGGCTATTCATCAACTGTGGCAAGAGTCAACCACCTATACATGGTAAAATTCTACAAAATATGGAACCTTTGCAGCATGGAAAGGATGAACATATTTAGCACCTCTCCAGTCAATCATGAAAAATGAAACCTATTGGTATAGCAAGCTAATAGTGGCTCCAATTGGGGATGGCCTTTCCTAGCAGAAAGTCAAGAACAACAGGTCAAATGGCCTTATATTCAGTTCTTGCTGTATTCTGAAATTTCTCCTTTGTTGTTTGCAAGATGGTTCCTCTGCAATGTTTGTATTTCTTATGAACTCATTCCAATAATTGCAGCTTTGTTTTGGGTAGTCTGTTTGATTATTTCTCATCATTTTCACAGCTCCCAAGTCTTCTTCTTTAGCTTCTTCTGATAGGCTTAAAATGAAATACCCAAAGGTGGCACAATTCCTTGCCTTTTCCTCAAAATTTGTTGTAACCTATTCCCTATCCTATTGCTGTAATAAACTGCAGAAAGTAAACACTAATTTGTACAAATTGAAGTGCTACTATCTTTAACAAAGTGGCTCAAAATAATGCTTCAGCATTCGGCCATTGACTGGTCCATCATATACTTTTGTACCATCCAGGATTTTCAAAAAGTATGTGTTATTTCCTTTTACAGTTTGAATGATAAATGGTCCTCTCCATAAGAAATCAAAATTTTCATGTTTTCCCCTATCTTCTCTTCTGGAATCCCACTTTAAAACTTTATCCCCAATGAAGAAATCCTCTGCTTTGGTTCTTTTATCAAATATCTTTTTAAGCTTTTCTTGTAGAGCTTGAGCTCTATGATAGACCTCCTCTCTTGTCTGCTGCAAGTGAATAGTTTGATTGATCCTCCTCTGAATATCATTAGGTTTTGCCTGTATCTCTTGTAGCAACTTTATCACCGGATTCCCAAAGA
This sequence comes from Pinus taeda, assembly GCA_000404065.3. Lineage (NCBI taxonomy): Eukaryota > Viridiplantae > Streptophyta > Pinopsida > Pinales > Pinaceae > Pinus > Pinus taeda. Next base: position 68,655 of record APFE031749219.1, read on the forward strand.
AGAAGGGAATAATGCCTCCATTCCATAAACCAATTGATAGGTACTGGTCCCAATAGATCTCTTAGTGGTCAATCTGTTTGCCCATAGTGCATTTACAAGATTTTTATGCCAATTTTTCGTGTCCTCCTCCAAGACTTTCTTAATGATGTTGATTAAGCTCTTGTTGGAGGATTCAGCTAGGCCATTAATTTGAGGGTAATAGGTTGTAGAATGGCCCAAGGCAATGTGGTATTTATGACATAAATTAATCATTCTCTTAGACTTAAAGGCAGTAGCATTGTCTGTAATAATTTTCTTCAAGCAGCCAAACCTAGACAAGATGTTGGTCTCAAGGAATTGCATGATTACTGAGTCATTGGCTTGCCTACAAGGGATGGCCTCTATCCACTTGGTAAAATAGTCTGTAGCAGTCAAAATCCATTTGTGCTGGCCAAAGGATGAAGGGTGGATTTCCCCAATGAAGTCTAAACCCCATTGTTGAAATGGTTTTTTAGTGGAAATGGGCTTGAGAGGCAGAGGCAACAACTTTTTCTTGCCTTCAAAAATTTGGCATTTGTGGCAAGAAGTTACATATTTTTTCATATTAGCAAATAGGGTGGGCCAATAAAATCCAGCCCTTAGGATTTTATTAGCAGTTGATTTCCAATATAAATGTCCACCACAATCTCCTACATGAAATTCTTTAAGTACTTTGTCAGTTTCTTCTTTGATTAGACAATTTAATAAAGCACCTTCGTGGTTTTTCCAAAAGAGAGCATGATCTAAAATGCAGAACTTGGAAGCATTCATTTTCAAAAATATTTTCTTAGTTCTGGATAATCCTGGAGGAGCTTATAGGTTTAATAATACATAAGATATGTCAGCATACCAAGGTGATTGTAGAAAGGCTTGATTGATTTGTGGAGTCACCATCTCCTCCTCATTATCTAGTTGATTTATGTCAAGGGTTTGAAAGTTAGTTTCAATCATGAGTTTAGCTAGTCCTTGTCCTTTTATCAGTTTTGTTGGTTTAATTTCAATGCCATATTCTAGTATGGTAGCTATCCATTTTCCCCTTTTGCCTTCAATTCCTTCTTGGGTCAGGATGTCTTTGACAATAGTCTTGGGCACATAAGCAATCACATGAGAGTACAAGATGTAAACTCCAAAGTCCTTGATGGCCTTTACTAGTGCATATGCTTGTTTCTCCATGATTTGATATTTGAGTGGAGCATCTCTAAGGGCTTTGCTATCCCTGTTGTTGGTGTAGTCCTCTCTTGGGAAAATTGTTGTGAAGTTATAGCAGTTGATGACCCTTCCCCATTTCGCTGTGGTATTTTGAATGATACCTGCCCAAAAGAATCTAAGTCAAGAGTTTTTTCCAGATTTTTCATAGTTTGTTCCATTTTCTCTTCCTCAGTGAGCTCTTCAACTAGTGTGCCCTCCACCTACTCATCTTGGTTGGCAAACTGTTCTATTTCAGGGATGTTGCAATGTTCATAGGGTGCCAACCTATATTTTATCCTTCTTGCATTAATAAAGCCGTTTGGGTCATAGGGTACCCACCAAAAGCTTCTCTTGAGTCTGAGTGTTTGACCCAATATTTCATCAGCATCCTTCCATCCCTCTTTCTTGTTCATAACATAGGGGACTAACTGGTCTCTCAGTTTCAATTGGGCCTTTTTATTTGTGCTATGGAAGTGAGTCAAATCTGAATTTGATGAATTGCCTGAAATATTCCAAGGCAAACAGTCTCATTGGCACATATCTTGGCAGCCTGTAGGGACATAGCTCACAGCCATATATCCTGAGAATAGTGTGATTCTGGTAAAAGTACCAGTCACCTATTTTATAGTTTCTGGAGAGCTGTAGTATCTTTTGCATATCATATGTCAGTCTAGGAGGAGGAGTTCTCATCATGAGAGAAGAGACTAGGTATACAAACATATCAATAAACTCACAATAAGAGTAGGGAGAGATGCAGACTTCATGAAAGATTGAGGTCCAAAAAATCACAAACCTTTTTTCCCCTTTAAGGTCCAATTTTCTAATGGGGAATTGGAAAATATCTGGCTGATAATATAAAAATAGATGATAGATATAGAATGAATATTTAAAGATTCCATCCCTATCTAGATTCAACAATTGGTCATGTATCTTGTTGGCAATAAATTTGGCATAGTCGTATTTGACAGCAGGGGGCTTCCCTGGGGTAAATATAGACATTAAAACCAATATAGTTTCATCAATATGTTTACTTGTCTTGAACCGCCAGAACAAAAGATATCATATCAACAACTAATCTACCCACTTCATTGAAAGATGCATAGCGAAAAAGGAGGTGGCTCCTTAGGCTGGAGATCTGCTTTCATAAATACTTGAGCAATTATGGTTATCTCTCAGCTGGAGAGTTTGGGACCTTCATCAAGCAAGAATTTCATAGTAAGAGGAAACTGGAGGTGGGTTGGTTTAAAGTTCAGCATTTGATTTATGGAGTTAGGAGTAATATGAAAGAGGGTAGTTCCAGATGGAGTCTTAACTGCCCTTTTAGTTGGCTCATAGTTCTCACAACAGAGGTGAATTATCTCGGGGAAAATATTGATAGAGGGGAGGTCGTATATGGGTAAATTTGATTCCCATAAACATCATTTTGGCTTAGGTAACTATTTTTGAGCTCACAGACTGCTTGCAGATGGTTTTGGTAGCCTACTAAGTCTTGGATTAGATAGTCTTTATGAGCTAAGGGAAAATGTTCCAATTCCTTGTGGGGTGCATTGAGAGGAGTGATATTCAAGGCTACTGGACCTTCCATGGCTAAATTCTGTTGATTTTAAAATTGGAATTTTTTGGCTCTGTGTAAGCAAAACAAGCAAACAACAACTCTGTGGATTTTCTTCGGGAAGTTCACCGTGAAACTGGTTTGTTGGCTTTAATTTAGCTCTGTGGACAGGGATTAGATGGAGAGACAGAACTTGTGGGCTCCTTTGGCACAATGGGCGATAATTGTAGGCAAAAGGAAGTTTTCGGGGTCCCTTGGAGAATTTGCAAGGTCGAACGAGCTCAATTTTAGCTCAGGGTGCAGATTTATGGTGAATTTTTGCAAGACAGAGGTTATGGTGGGTAACATAGTGTTTTTTCTTCAAATTCTAGGTTATGTGGGCAAATTTACAGAGAAAACCAACAAAAAACAGGGTTCAGGAGCAAATTTGTGTAAATACCTGTTTTAACGGTGGAATGGTCGATTTGCAGGTGACCAAATGAGTCGAGGAGCCGAGCTATGGAGTAAGAACTGCTGGGTGGCGGACTGCATGGTGAAAATGCTCTTTTGGACGTAAATTATCATGTAGAGGTAGCATGGAGAAAACAAAGACAAATGGGTAAAAATAACGTTTTCACCTCATTTTACCCAAATGTTTTACTTTGGCAAGTTTTGGTTCGCTTTTCTCTGATGATGTTAACATGACGTAATTTTGTCGTGTAGCGGGGTACGGACAATGACGTGGTAGGTGACGTGGCAAGTGATGTGGCCGGTAACGTTTCAGGGTGACATCAGCAGATAGATGGGCGGCAACGGGGGTGACGTCATTAGATGACGTAGGCATGGCATCAATAGGGAGGCGATGGGGTGGTAAGAGATATTCCCCGCACCACCTTTGGCTGGAAGTGGTTTTGGAGGAGGGGGCTCTGAACACGCCAGGTGCCTGACATGTGTCCTCGGTATGGCGGAAATACCGCCCATTCCCCGGATGCTATCGTTCGGCATATGAGGGCTTCCGATATTGCCGATAGTCGTTGGATCTATCAATGATGATCTGACGGTCGGCGGGTGATGGAGGTAGCAGAGGTTTATCAGTGGGGGACCCGCTATAATATATATCTTTTTTGTAATGTTATGCGGGGTTTATTTTAGACTTTGGTTAAATGGGGTTTGAGGGTAAAATATGCGGGTTCGATTATTTATTTAGCCAGAAGCTAAACAAGTCCTAATGGGGCACATGGAGGGTTTTTATTGGCCCCAGGTGGACCAATGACTCCCGACAAAATTTAAAATATAGTTTATAGTTAGCCAAAGGTTGGGGTATTTAGATATTTAGGGATTTTGTATATTTTTACATAGTAAGGGAGGGGAAATATTCACATAGGAGCTATATAATAGGGTTAGTAGGTTAATATGACTAGGTGGAATGGATATGTATGGATTAGGCTAGGTTTGTAGAGTGAAAACTTAGGCACGGGGGGAAGGAAAGGACACCAAGTTATGAAGTTTAGGAAACTTGGAAAAATGGAATAGAAACATTTTACACAAGAAATGTGGCTTGTTTTGCCTAGGTGCAAACACAGTTTCACTTAGTTTTTTCCATGAAATGAAGTGGACTAAGGGTAGTGAGCAGATCTCATTGTCCTTGGGGGGATGTTAGTAAGTGATTTTTGGAAAAATGAGGAGGGAAATTAGTCATGCTCCATTTATTTTGTAACCACCTTGCCATAACACCTTATGATATTTATGAGATGAAACCTGTTGCAACAGGACCAAATTGCCCATAAGCCTGCTTCCACAACATCAAAACTGCCTACCCAGCCCAGTACACCTAACATTTTTTCTTTATTTTTATTGGGTGCATTTGAACTAGCAAACCCTGACTCTTCTCTTTTCTTTTAGTTTCCCTCCTATCTAAGTCTACCCTTATCTATTCCAGGGCTCATATTAAGCTGTTGAGACCCTTTGCTTCTCTACCTAACTACTTATCTGCCAAGCTTGAACTGTTTGTGTAGACCTCTATTCTCTATTCTAGGACAAGTAAATTCAAACATGAGCTAGCCAGGATTAGACTGTCTGGCCATTCATCAACTGTGGCAAGATTCAACCACCTAAACATGGTGAAATTCTACAAACTATGGAACCTTTGCAGCATGGAAATGATGAACATATTTAGCACTTCTCCAGTCAATCATGAAAAATGAAACCTATTGGTATAGGAAGCTAACACTTTGCCTCCAACATGACCTTTTCATCTACTCTTTTGAATTTATTTCCTGGAAATCATTTCCTTAGCTTTCAAAGTAACTTGGTAACCATCCTTGACTGTGTTTAGAGTCAAGATATCAATATCATCTTCAATCTCGTACTTCAAGCCATTAATATATCTTGAAACATTATTAGTATCATCTTTAATATGTCCAGCTCTAATATTTAATTAATAAAATTCTTCAGTATATTCTTTCACTAGCATGGATCTTTTTCCAAGGTTCTAAAACTACTTGAAAATATTTAGCTAAAGATCCTTTGGCTCAATTTTTTTTTAATTTTTGTCACCATTCTATCCCATGTTTTGATCTTGGGCTTGATTTTAATTATCTAGTCATTTTGTAATTCATCCCACCATTGGGCAATGTGTCATTTCATCCTTGTGATAGAAAACTCTTTATTTCCCTCATCTATTTCTTCATAATCAAAATACTTTTCCATGGAATTTATCCAATCCATTAATTCATCAATGTTCAAATTACCTTCTATGTAGGTACTTCCCTCTTTGGTTTAGCACCCAATTTGACTATAATCCTCAACGTCTCTTCTCTATTGACTATCCTCTTCCTTTTTCTTCACTAAAAGATTCTTCTTCAGCGTCATTGGAAACTTTAGTGTCAGCTCCTTACTTATGGGAAATTTCCATTGCTGCTAACCTCTCTTGAATGCATCTCATCCCCTCTTTGAATGCTACATTCACTACAAGCATTATTCTACTTACAATTCTCCTTCCACCTACTCCTTGAGTTGCTCCTATATGCCTTTCTTCCATGTCTGAGAGAAAATGTGCTCTGGTACCACTTGGTGGTGGTGTTTCATCCTCTATCTCCTTACTCATTCACAATATCTCAAGCCTTCATTGTCTATCCTAGACGAGTCCAACAATCGTCGAAAGAATTGTTGTATGTCAGCACCATTAACCAATGTCACCACTCACTTCTTACCACACAATGATAATTATAGGCCTCAATAATTTACCTATGAGGTGATGATGATAAATAAAACTGATGGGAATGTTTCCATCTATTTGTCTCATTAACTGATAGGACCGCCCACTGCTTTTTGATGCTTATGGTCGAGTGGGATTTTACAGTCGGGATGTGGTGGTAGCAACTATCGTAAACTTTGTCATCTATCGAGGCCATCAACTAGCAGGATCACCGACCATTCCTTGGCTCAACCCTTTGGCCCTTTCTATTAGGTGGTATTCTTTCAGTGACACGATCAAAAGAGTGGCTCAATCAATAACCCACTTTCATTTTAGGACCCCCTAGGTCTACAATGATTTAGCATGGGGGGATTTGGGCGAGGGAGTGGAAAATCTAATGTTAGAACTCTCACCATGGGGCCATTGTTAAAGGGTACTTCTTTTGAATGGTTCGCTATGGTGTGGGCCTGATATGGTTCCAATATACGACCCTAGTTCACCCTAGTGCCCCCCCTATCCTACTGAGAGTTAACGAGGGGGGGTTTGACGTAAGAAACCACCCATGATAGAACCACTCCAATTTTCTTGATTAGAAATTTGATTTGGAACCCTATGTAAGGGAAAAACTTCATACAAGATTTTGTGCTTTGTGTTAGAATAAGAACCCTTTGTTTCAGGTTCCATGAAGTAATGTGTATCTGAGCTAATGCTGCGAACACTCAATATTTTTGCTGGGGGCCTTAACTATGCCAGAATTTAATGCATAGAAATGATGAATATGAGGAGTTCAAATAAAGACTTCTATCCTTACAAAGTACTTTAAAAAATCACTAAGATAAAATAAACATTGCATAAAGCAAAAAAAACTCACGTTGAAACTAAATTACTTATAACTATGTAATTACACAGATTTTCAATTTCATTACATAGGTATTGAAAATTATAGAGGATGCAAACCCTATTTTCCTCTTTATTTCCCCATTCTATTGAACTCATCCTCTATCAAAATATATTTTATTACAAAATGGAGGTTAACAACACTCTCGTATTCCTACTACAATTGTCCCCCTTCTAGAAACTAATGTCACTCCTCCTATTACAAATTTGACAGGTATCCCTTAAGGACACCTCAACATAACATAATAGCCAACATAGATTCTCCTAATTAAATACAAAAATAGAAAATGAAGAAAGTGAACCATTCCCTTTGGTGAAAATAATTATCTTGCTAAGATGCTATTACATTAATACACTAAGAGTGTGATTTGCAAGTTAGGTTAGATTAGACATAATATGAAAATGTGTGAGTATGGGATGGAATAAGTTCCATATCTCATGGTGTGTTCTTATTTGCAATGACAATGTTAGCATGAGGAAAATAAAGGAAAACTTTAATTGGAACTTGAGCAAGACCATTTCTCCATTGAGACCATTATCATGCTAAGAGTGCTACAGGACCTAGAAACGGAAATGTGGGTTTCATGCAAATTCAACAAAGAAAGTTTCTAGATCTTGGTTTGAAATTAAATTTAATGGTCTCATTGGTGGCTCAAAATTTTTGGTTTCTTAACTTTCTAGGGGATGCAATACAATCTCCTCCATATGCTAGAATATGCTGCAAATTATACTTCAAGAAATAAGAGACTAGAGTTTAAATGTCTAGCATTGTCCAAAGGTAGAACTATTAGTAAGTGCACTAGTTTCTTTCTTTGAAAATCAATTTGTTAATAGCTAGCTAGCATGGAGTCAACATAATATTAAAAGGCGTGAGTATGGGATGGCACAAGTATGATATTTCATGGTGTGTTCTCATTTACAATGGAATTAATAGAATGAGAAAAAGAAGGGGAAACTCTAAGAGAAACTTGAGAAGTAAGACCATTTGTCCATTGATACCATTATCATGCTAAGAGTGCTACTCGACCTAGACAAGGAAATGTGGGTTTCATACAAATTCAACAAAGCAATCTTCTAGAGCTAGGGTTGAAATTGGATTTAATGATATCGTTGGAGGCTCAATTTTTTTTCTTTCTTAACTTTCCATGGGATATAATCCAATCTTCTCCTTTGTCAAAATATTATGCGAGCTAGAATTCAATAAATAAGAGTCTAAATGGCTAGTGTGGTCCAAAGGTAAAACTATTAGCAGATGCATTAGTTTCTTGCTCTAAGAATCAATTGTTAATATCTAGCTAGTTTAGATTCAACATATTATTAAAAGGTGTGAGTATGGGATAGAAAAGTTTGATATCTCATCACATGTTCTCATCTCCAATGGCATTGTTAGCACAAGGAAAATAAGGGGAAAATATTTAAGTGAAACTTGAGGGTCAAGAACATTTCTCCATTAAGACCATTATCATGCAAAGAGTGATACACGACCTAGAGAAGGAAATGTGGGTTTTATGAAAATTCAACAAAGCAAGTTTCGAGAGATTCGGTTCAAATTGAATTTAATGTTCTCAATGGTGGCTCAAAATTTTGTCTTTCCTAACTTTCCATGGTATTTAATTCAATCTCATCTTTTTCTAAATTATTTTGCAAGTTAGACTTCAAGAACTAAGAGTTTAAATGGCTAATGTAGTCGAGACATAAAACTATTAGCAAATGCACTAGTTTCGTGCTCTAAGAATCAGTTTGTTAATGGCACAAACCATGAGGAATCCAAGAAGGATACATAGGCATCAAAAAATATCCTTCATAACATGTATTTTAATTTTATGTTGTTTGATATAATGTTTTGTCTAGTTAAATTTCTTTAGGGTTTATTTGTTTGGAAATACAATATACCTATCACTAAAAAAAAAGTCTGGTTAAATATATTTGACATATTTATCACTACAAAATTAGCTAAATATATGATATACTTATCACTAAACAATTTAATTAATTCATAATTAGATTTCATAGAATAAGATCAATACTTTTGCTTATAGGTTATTGTTCTTTCATTTTATTTTATATCGTAATGTTATAAAAGCATGCTACCATATTTTTTCATATAAACATAAATTTTTTTATAAAAGTAAAAGGAAATCCCTAGCACAAGCTATATTAACATCATTTATCTAATGAAAATTTTCAAACTCACTTTTGAGAATTATTAAAAAAAAATAATAACATATTTTATTTAAGAAGAGTCTTTTCGGTAGAAATCACATAGGAGAAATTGTGGATGCGTTTCAAACTAATTGGTGTGGTTCATATGGTCCTCATGATGAACCATACTCCTTGGTTTGAAACACATCGGAAAAATTTTATCCTATGTGATTTCTACCAAAAAGACTCTTAATGATTACTATGACGATATGTAAAATCAAAGTAGTCTCTGAATTTTGGGTGTAGGCCAAAATTTTGAAGGGTGTTGTAGTAGCAACAACATAAGAGACTACTTTGATTTTACTTGGTGTAAGTTGTTGCATTAAGGAGAGGATGTTTTTCATGTGTTTTGAGTGTTTCATGTTGTGTCGTCAAATAATCTAAGTGTGTGACCATGTTCAGATTCATGCTTTTTCCCATCTTCCTTTCACTAATTTGACACTTAGTCAAATTAGGAAAACTCCTTGACTGGACCGCTCAGTCTCTTTCAGCTAGCCTCAAATTTGTGTTGCGCAGTCTCAAGCCTCAAGCAGCATCCTTTCCTCTTGGAATTGCACAATGTACAGTTCTTTCCTCCCATAACTGTGCACTACACAATCTAAGTGCTAAAGCCCAACCCATGAGCTTCAAAACTGTGTACTCTGCCTCTCCAGTCAGCATTGTACTGCGCATTGCTTAGTCGAATTCCTTAAGTCCAACCCTTGACCTTTTGAAATACATAATTGCGCAATCACCTAGCCTCCCTATCCTTCCAGTGCTATGCAATGGGCCATTTCAATCATCAAGCCCTCTAACTTGCTCCTTCGATCCCTCAACCACACAATCATCAAGCATAGTCTAGCCACAACTGCACATTACGTATTCTCAAGGCTCAAACATGACTCTTGACCACCCAAGCTACGTAATTGTGTACTCACTGAGCCTATTCCTTAGCCTATCGTCAAGTTCCAATTCATCTACTAGATCATCATGAAACATCTTAGACAATGGGTTTATTGGAATGGTGTCACCCTGCCATGAGTGAATTGTAAATGCAGGTACTCTCTCACACAATGATAGGATGATGAAGAAGGAGACGGAGAAGGAAACCATGCTAGAAGACACCTCTAAAGTTGTTTGATCAATCAAGAGGAAGAAAAGGGACAAAAATTTGCGACAATAGCTCAAGATCTAGCAACACTAAAGGCTCCTCATCTTCAACCATATGGAGGTGGAAGAAGAGATCATGTTTTATATTTTAGAAGACACAAATAAAGAAACAACAAATAATGGCATAAAATCGCCATGTCATCATGGATTCCATGTTATCATTTTCATGTCATGTCATGTCATGTCATGTCATGAGTCATCATCTGCCACATTATTTTTTGGATTATGTAAATTCTTATTTGAAAATGTATTGTAAACTGGAAGTCCAAAGGACATATACAAAATGTGAAGAGTCATGTAAAGATTTGAAAATTCATAGGGAAGTCAAACAATCATGAGGGTAGTCTAAGAGTCAAAAAGGAGGTGAAGGATAACCCAATTTGTTATATATACACCCTTGTTGTACAAGAAAAATTCTTTTCACCTTTGCTTCTCCCATAAGGAATCAGAGAGACTAGCTAGTTCTTTTGGGGAGTGAGTCATAACTGCATGCTCCACTATTTGAGATAGTGTTGTTTAATGTATATATGTGTCATGGGAATTTTAATTAATATATGAATCTTGATGGCCAACACATTCTTCATGCATGAATTATGAATATTTGTAAGATTGTTTTGTGAATGTTTATTAGTCATTTTTTTCACCTTTACTAAAGTAGTTAAACTATTTTGGTTATTTTAGTGCTTATCATATTAAGAATGTGTTGTAATGGTTGCATTGATCGTCATATATTTTTGGACTATTCTATTGAATGTTAGATGAATCTTTCCTGTTTATGTGTGTCTCTGCTAGGGCAGTACTAATACCTCTCTCTTAGAGGCTCATTTTATTTTCCCTCTGTAATAGAAGAACCATGACACACACACAACCTAAACACTCACCAGGCACACCTACTTGCTTTTTGAAGGCATATATGTGATCCTCTCACTTGATGACAACTAAAGCCAAGGAAAACCTTTAAGAAAATTTTAATTGGGTCATACTCTGGATGGGGATCGTATCTCTGGATGGGGTTCTAATTGGGTCCAGATATCGGGGTGACCCCTTTCAATGTTGGCAGGTCCAACACTGTCAACATTTATGGCACTAGAAGGAGGGAATCCAGATTTTTATGGTTGATAACTCATACTTATTTCTGTAAAGGAAGAAACATTCCCAACACCTCTCCTACTCATATTCTCGAAGTTGGTGGATCTTCTCAGCTTGGTCCTAAGCAAACTTGTGAAATATCTTACGAGCACATTAGGTCCATTTGACCTATAACCTTTCACTTGGAAATGCTATTGGATTGATCCCTAATGTACATAATATTCCTTATTTTTCAAAAAATAAAGAAACCCATCCTTCTAGGATAATTTCTCTATAGTCGAATATTTGGTTCTCACCACCCTTGAAGAGTTAGCAAAGTCTACAGAAATCACATATAAACTAGAGAAACCTCTATATTTTAATAGGGTTGATGGGGAAAATGTTGTGCTCTCATACAACACTTTATGTGGGTTAGGTGGTTACGAAGAGGAGGAGGAAGATCCCTCATAATCTGAAGAAGAGGAGGATCACATGGACAAAGACATGAAGGACCAATATCTTGATTGGATTTCTCAGGGCCCACTTACTCTACCGTGTATTTTACACAAGATGTTAAGTCACCTGAAAAAGATACTAACAAAGTATTACCCTAACAAGGTAGTCAAAGTGGAAGACCATTTGGATAACCTCTACCTACACCTGTAGAAGCTTGAGGTATGTTATGATGATGTTGAATGTAGACTCTTTCCATGTACCTTAGACGGTAGAGAAACTGTTCGGTACAACAGTCTTCCTCCAAATTCAATTCGGAATTGGAAAGGGTTTAAAAATTTTGTTCCTTGAAAATCTTTTCAATGAAAAAACCCTAGCCATGTTATTAAAACAGTTGGGAAACCTGAAGATGGAGGAGAAATAAAAAGTTAAATATTTTAATTAGAGATTCAATTGCATATTGAACAAATTTCCAATGAATACAAAACCTCATGACTCCATCACAATTCATTAATACACGTATGCCTTACCATTAACCATCGTGTAGTTCATGAAGAGAATTGCAAAAGAAATTTTGGCTGAAAACTTTGAAGAAGCCATTGTGGTTGAAAAACACTTGTTTGCAATTGGAGTCATTTTTGAGGATGAACCATCAAAATACTCTAAGGACACATCTAAAAGGTCTTAGGTTTCTTCAATTAAGGTCAGGGATAAAGAAGCCACAGATATTGAAATCTTGACTCAGACCGTCATGTATTTGTCCAATGAGATAGAAAAGTTGAAATAATGGTCAAGCGATATCACCGTCAGTAGCAAGCCACCAATGTTCAAATTCTTGAGAAGTGCTACCAACCACAACAACAACAACAATCATCTATCTAAGTCTACACAAAGCTCGAGTGTCGTATTGAATGTCAAAAACATGGGCATGGACCAATATTGTTCTTTTCATTAATAATATAATTCAAAAAAGACACGCCCATAGTGGAATCACAACATGAACACTATGGATACACACATCATTGAGACAGTGCTTTCATATGTGCAGACTAAGATAACAAAAGAAAAGGATGAAACTGTTGCGACTGAAGAGACTGCGAGTGTTGGGCATGCAGTGGATTCTTTCAATTTTGTAATCACAACTAAAAATAAAAATTACAAAGAACCACCACTAAGTGAGTACTCGACTCAAAAGAAAAATAGTCATTATAAGTTGAGAAGGCAAGGGCCAGTTTCTGAGCTAGACCTGATGATGTCAAAATTGAAAGAACACTTGTTAAGGAAAATCACATCGCCTGTCAACTTAGCTCAAAACACTTAGAATAAGTCTAGAAATACTGCTACAACAAAAAACAATTATGCCAGCAATAAAAGCAAGTCTACCATTCCAGACGTATCAAATAAAGTCACTCTTCTAAACACTCTGGCCATGCCCTCAACACTGGATTATAATATAGTTGAAGGCATGAAGAAATCTCATGCTAATATTTTAATCTTTGAGCTTACAAGGATAAAAAAAGAGCGGGAACAACTTGTTTGAGCTCTTGACTTGCCTTCCTCAGGTGATAATTCTTCTTTGTAGAAGGGAACTGGTAAGTCTTTTGGTCCCCTAGAGTCTATTTTAATTCATTAACATTATAAGCTAGCGCACTCTTCCCTCCATTTTTATTAATGTTTGAAATTTTTTTATTACAATGTACACAATTACTAAGTTGATTCTCGTGCATCTATAAATGTAATGGCAATGTCTATAGCTAAGAAAATCAACGCTAAAAGGGTTAAGATAAATGGAAAAATTATTTAGTTCGACAAGTCTCTTGTCCAATTTGTTGGTGAACTTATAATGTTCTTATTCTCCTATCATCTGATTAGCGATTTCACTCGTGCATAAACATAGTAATCATGGACATCCCGAAATTTTGTGGTGTATTACTAAGTAGAGACTAGTCTAGCAAATTACAAGGATATTTTGCTACTGATTGGTCATATTTATGGCTTCCGTATAAGGGGAGGAATATTTTTTTTTGGGTGGAATCAAAACCTTACATGAAGCACACTATCACACCCTTTGAGGGAAAGAATGACTCAGGTTCATTTATAGATCTTCTTTTTGTAAATTGTTTCTTGGAGACTGACCTTGGGTGCTACCTTGCTCAACCTTCCCTAATACCACCAAAAACACAGTTGGAACTCCTTCCTAGTCCAACTGGTGGAAATGGCCTTGCATAATAGATAGTAGTAGTACTAGCGTAGGGCATATCTCTTGTGTTTCTAATGTTTGGATTTTGTATTTTGACAATTCCAAGGCACAGGAGGGATCCAGACCAGGTTTTATTTTAGTAGACCTGTAATGGAGGAAACACCTAATCTCTTGTCGCTTGGAATGTGAGTGCACTAATAACACTACAAAATACAAAGCACTCATTATGGGCTTATAGAAAGCCATTGACCTAAAAGTCGGGACTCTTTAAGCAATATGTGACTCTGAGATCGTCGTACATCAGGTATGAAATAATATATACTGTGTGTCACGTAATTTGAAAATCTATCAACAAGAGGTATGACATTTGATTTCTCAATTCCAAGCTTTCAATATTGTATTTTTTCCTAGAATATGTAACGTAGTTGTAGATGCACTAGAAAATGTTGCTACTAGGTTGTCCCTGCTTAGGGACAAATTTTCTATTGAAATTCTTTATAAGCCATCCATCCTTGATAATATCGTTAATTTGTCAATTTTCAATAATGACCAGTAGTTACTGCATTTCATGGCAAACATTGGTGTGTTCAAAGATGCATCCATTGATGAAGATGAGCATGAAATTTTTTTGAAAGATGCAGCTCGAGAAAGTAAGGAGAACCCCATGCTGAAGGGTGTGGCATCACTAGAGAAGCTATATGACTTGCAGAATCACTTTATAGGACTAGTCAATGCCAAAACTCACAGTTCAACATTTTCGGATGAGCAAATCAATCTTGGAACAGAGAAAGATATCAAGTTTTTAATCCCAATACTTGTTGAACACCTCAAGAGTGGAAAGCTTTTATCTGCTTATTCAACTAGTACTAAGATGTTTTCGCGTGGACATACAATGAGCTCAAATCTTACGACACATAAATAATCCAGCATGTTATCCCACGAAAGGAAGGTCTCACACCTTTTTAGCAGAAGTTGCGAAAGGTACATTTGATGCTTGAGTCCCTAATTCAGAAGGAGTTCAGGAAGTTGTTGGATTCTCACATCATTTTCAGAGTGTGACATTAAACATGGGTATTTAATCTGGTGCCAGTAAGAAAGAATTCTGAGGAAATATGCTTGTGCGTGGATTTTCAAAATATCAACCACGCCTCAAACAAAGATAATTACCTTGTGCCATCAATGGAACAAATATTACAGACAGTATCGAGTTTAGAAATGTTTTCTCTACTTGACGTATTTTCTAGCTACAATCATGTTCTGGTTTCAGAGCTTGACAGACTTAAAACCACATTTCAAATGAAGTGGGGCATGTTCACTTTCAGGAGAATTCCTTTTGGGCTGGTTAATGTTAGTGAAACCTTCCAATGTGCGATGGACATCACATTTCGTGAATTAATTGGTCAGAGCATGGTGGTGTACCTTGATGATGTCAGATTGTTTTCAAAGAAGATACTTGACCACCTACGCCACCTGAAGCAAATATTTGAGTGATGTTGAAAATACAGGATATTTCTAAATCCCAAGAAGAGCGTTTTTGCAATGTTCGAGGGAAACCTCTGAGGCCATATCATAGTGAACAATTGGATTAAATTAGACCCTAAGAGGGTTAGGGATATTATGCAAATTCCCTTCTTAATGAACAAGAAATCTATGCAGTCCTTTCTGGGGAAGATAAACTTTCTCCATAAGTTCATCTTTGATTACGCACAAATTGTGAAACCCATGCGGGAGGTGTTGAGGAAGGATGCAACATATAAGTGGGAAAAAATGGAAAATATGCATTTTACCGTATTAAGAAAGAAATTGCAGAAGATCCATCCTTGTACAACCCCAATTTCAACAAGGATTTTCTGCTCTACACCTTTCCTTCTGATACTCCTCTTGATGTCGTGCTTATGCAAAAATATTATCATAATAATGAGAGGCATATCCTACAAGGAACTAAACTCAACTATCCCACCATTGATAAACAAGCTCATTCGGTCTACAAGGTGGCGAAGCACTTCCAACGCTATCTTTTGAAGAATCATTGTATTATCTTTGTGCCACACCCATTAGTCATATTGCTATTTGTCCTACAAGAGCTCGGTGAGAGAAGAAAACATTGGATGACTGGTTTACAAGAGTATGATTACGAATTCAAACTAGTTCACACCATCAAGGTCCATGGTCTATGTTGGCTAATAGAAGAAGCAGTGAACGGAACAGAAGATGATCCATCTAGATGGGATCAGGAGATGGAGATGTACAATGTTGAGCAAGCTACCCCCACTACTATCTCAAACTCTCGGTACACAAATGTGCATTAGTATCTTGAGCATGGTACCTTTCCCTCTCACTTATCCACATTGGAGAAGAGGGAAGTCATAGTAAAATCCTTATCTTATTAGTTAGTGAATGGGATGCTTTTCAGAAAGCACCACAACAGAGTCTTGCTTAGATGATTGGAAGCACAGGATTCAGGAAAGCTTCCATGTGATCTCCATGATGGACTAGTTGGGTGAAACTACAATGCACAAAGTCATGCAGACCGACTTTTATTGGCCCAATGTTATTCAAAGACACTCACACATATGCCCACAAGTGCCCAGTCTGTCAGAACTGTATCGATCGAGGAAAGAAGTCAGTCACCCTATTGCAACGTATCATTGTGGAAGAACCATTTCAACAATTGTGTTTGGATGTTATCAGTGATATTTTTCCACACTCATCAAAGAAACACCACTATATTCTTACAAAAACATTTTATTTTATGCGATGGATATAAGTGTTTCCACTTAAGAAAGTGAACAAGTAGAAAGTCATCAACTTTCTCAAGAAGAATATCATCCTCAGGTTTGGCGTTCTGACTTCACTTGGTTTTGACAATGGATGTATTTTTTGTCATTGAGATTATATGATTTTTAATTGGAAAATGGTATTATAGTGAAAATTTCTTCTAATTATTATTAGTAGGGAAATGGTCTTATTGAGTCCACCAATAATAACATTATCCACTTTATCATGAAGATTGTTTTCTCTTAACATAGGAAATGACACTCTACTTTAGTGAACGCCCTATGGGCTAACTAAATCATGCCTAAGCCCTCTTTGAATACACCTCCTTCATAGTTTATGGAAAATAAGCCATCCTACCTCCGAACATCTATTCACCTTCACTTCAACTTAAACAAGAGTCCCAGGGTAAGCCATGCATATTTTTCCAGAGTAGGATAAACACCCTTAGCAAGTTATAAAAATAAAGATAGAAATATAAAGAAAAATACTCCCACCATCAA
The DNA here is from genome assembly GCA_000404065.3 of Pinus taeda. NCBI lineage: Eukaryota > Viridiplantae > Streptophyta > Pinopsida > Pinales > Pinaceae > Pinus > Pinus taeda. The sequence continues at coordinate 85,835 of APFE031749219.1, forward strand.
AGTTGTATCAAGAGATGGTTTGACAAGAAGTCTACAAGGAAAAATGAATTTAATCTAGGTGACCTAGTTTATGAGCCCCTGTATTGCAGCAAGGATGTTGCAACTCCTAGGGTGAGCAACTTTACTTGATCAACTCGAGTTCATACAATCTTGGAGGTGAAAGTACTATATGCACAACAAAAGCAACAATCTACTCTTGTCTCTGCTTAACTGGGACGATATACTAGTAGGGTTTTTAAAACTAGTGTTCTATTGACTAGAAGGAGGTTGGCTACTGATCGTGAATGTAAATCTATCCTTAATGCCAAAATTAAATTCTTGCCTATGTTAAGGAATTGAAGATGTTGAATAGAAAGTGCTATGGAGATGACATGAAATCGCCTAGCTAGGAATTAGCACACATTACTTGCAAAAGCGACCTAATTTAGCCTTGCATTCTATCATCTAGTTATATGGAATAAGTAGGCATAGAAATGATCATAATATTGTTAAGACTGATGTATGCATGCATTAGCTAAATATTGCAAAAAAGAGTCTTTTCGTTTTTCAATTTATAAATGTAAATATTAAACTAATCAAGTTGATATTTTGGAGGGGAGAAAGGTATGGGAAAATTGGTAAAAAATGGAATTGAGGGATACAGAGGTCAAGTTGAACACCCACCCTAGGATTTGATCATTATCTTTTCCCAAAACAGTATAAAAGAGGTTGCTACACGGTTTCCTATAGTTTCTACAAGATTTCCTACAGTTTCTATAGGATGTCCTGATTTACTACAGGAAACTTAGCTGAAAGCTATAGGAAGGCAGGGAAGGGGAAAGGAAGCATTGGGAAGGTCTATGATGGTGGAATAAGGTATGGGGAAGGTGTATACTACCCAAAGATCAATCCAAATCTTCAGGATGGTTGAATTTTCTTAAGGTGGTTGTCCACGGTGGCTACAAATAGAAATTCGAATTGGTGAGAGGTGGAGAAGACATAGATGAGGCTGGTGGAATGATTTCTCCCTGCAGATCAGAAACTCCTACAACAATACATATTCATTTCTTCATTTATGCACAACTTGATGTAAATGTGTAAAAGATGAGTTGAATTTAATAAACTAATTTATTGATGGCTAGTGGATCAAATCTATGGAATGGAATGCTTTCTAATCTACAACAAGCTTAAGAAACCAAAATGACAATTGCAAGTGCTTCTAAGAAATAATTAACAATGACCTACTCAACAAGAACCCCTGAGATATCTAATAACCAAAAGATAACTCTGTTTTTGGGGCTATGAGAGTGGGGCCCTCAAACCATCATCCCATGAGGGAGATGAGGATGAGGTCATTGTCACAAGATTTTCCAAAGTCTTTTCTTTCCCTATTGTAACATTGATCTACATCTCCAACTAATGGAAGAAAAACTAGCCAATCATTCAAATACTTGCAAATTAAACAAAACATAAATAATTTCAGCATCTAATCTATGATTATAATCTAAGGATACATGTACCAAAATAAGAGGAACCTTTGCTTCTAGGGTTGGGCCCTCACCCAAGATATTTTTTCCTCTAAATCAAATTAGTGTTGGATCAAAGAAATCCTTTTAATTATCATCAAAATGTCAAAAATAACACGAGAATAACAATCATAGTATCTTAGGCTTGAAACTGCCTCTTGGATACAATAAAAATTCAAATCCTAACAAGGCCCTAGGCGTTCTTATTTATACACCTGAAGCTACCAATAACTTCCTTAAAATTAGGGAGGCTTGGCTTCGAAACTGGAGATTAACTTGTCTTCAACTATTATTGGCTTGGATGCCAATGAACTCAGTGGGCTTGGTTGCTTGTAACTCCGAGATGATGAGATTCGATGGAGAAATATTCGAATGATTGAGGAGTTAAGGAGGGAACCCAATCTCCTAAAATCCCTCTTTCTTGTCTTCTTCAAGTTCCTGCATTTAAATTAACCAAAAATTGCTCCAAATCCTACAATAAATGCATATTAGGCCACATGACATAACATCTCACCTTCACCCTTCTCACTAAGCCAAATATAATAAAATATGTAAAGAAATGTGATAAAAGTTGATTTTAATAAGCTAGAGAGTGGCATTAGGGCCCATATAATTTACCTATTATATAACCTCATCATCAACCTCCTACTGAAATTATTTCTCATCCTCTAAGCAACTTAGTCTATGTCCATGTCTTTCATAGCTCTTGTGACCTCTCTGACATCTCAGGTCTCTGTTGATGGAGTTTGCACTTGTGGATAAAACCCTACATGATTTTCTATTTCCTCCCACTACTTTCTTTCCGCTTCCTCCTTTCTACCTTCTAGCATACCCAATAGAAAAGGTGGACTGAGTTTCAAACCAATCCAATTGATTTTAAGTCTCTGTCATACATTCTTATACAGTGGGTTATTTTCTAGTGCATCTCTCATCCTTTCAGGGGAATGATACTCCCTGATCCTTATGTTGTATGGTAGGGTGGCCCGTCTCCTTTGGCATCCTTGTTGGCTTTCATCCCCTAGCAATATCAAGGTGTTCTAAAATTGTGTGATTTTTTTCTCTTGTGCAGCTAGGTATCTTGGTGCAAGTTGGGGATCATTGACGATGATGTTTTGGGTGCTAATGACATCCATAGAATTGATATGTTCTCCTCTGATGTAAATGGGATCTTTTTCTTCTCTTTCCAACACCCTCTTCACCTCCTTAGCCCTGGCCTCCTCATGACTCATCCATGATGCAAGGGCCATTAGTTGTAAGTCCCCCAATGTTTCATTGGGGTCCCACACATTCAAGTCTATTAAGGCCAAGTTGTGCAAGTAGAATTTAGATATCTTGGCCTTATCCTCTAGGGTGCTTGTGCCACATAGTTAGATGAACTACCTATAGCCTTGGAAAGCCATAGTCCCCCATTGTGCTAGTGTCTTTATTTGAAATTGTATCCATTGATATATTTGATACTAGGCATAGGATTTTGGTGGCATCCTACACTAGAGTGCCTCCATGGAGAGGCTTGCCACGGTGTCCAATTGGCTATCTTTTTCCTTTAATTGCCTCCTTAGCCGTGTATTTTCTACTTCTAGCTAAAATCTCATAATCTCTTCCCTGTCTCTTATCGTACTCAACTCTCTGCCCATCTCTAGTAGCTTCTCTTCCATATGGTACACATCCTCTACCTTGTTTAATTTTGGAATTTGCATCCAGCGATGTGTCCTTCCTCTCTCCTTCTAAAGCTCAAAGAAGAGAGGGATGGGAATTTTTCGTGGTATTACTTTGCCTTCCTCAATGAATTTGTAATAATATCTCTGATTGGGCTGTGGGCTAGGTTCTTGTAGCTCTTTGGATTCTCCCTTAGATGTATTTGGAGAATCTACCTCCTCCTGCACTTTTGTTTCTAATTCCTTACCTTGTGTCTATCCTTGTTGTCCTTCCTACTTCTTTTTCTGTGTTTCCTATAGTGCTGACATAGTTTCCTATAGAAGTGTCTGAGTTTCCTGTAGTGCTGACAGAGTTTCCTGTAGAAGGATTTTTCCTTGATAAAATGGGGTCAAAGGTGCCTTGTCTTGCTTTCCTAATTCTGACCTGGTGACAAGCCTCCTAACATAGGTGATGGGATACTTTGAGGAAGCTTGTTTTGATGTGCTCTCTTCACCTTTTATTTCCAGGGAAACTAGATTTTCCTGCTCTTTTGGTCAATTATCAATTATGATTGGAGTCCTTATGGGTGTTTGTGGTTTCCCTTTTCTGATCTTAGTGCTCCTCATTATTTTGAAATAGAAGGGAGTCTGCCTCTGTCTCTTCCCTCTTGAATTGACAGGTGTTGTTAGGGTAGTTAAGGTAGTAGTTGCCTCCCTCTTAGTTGGTTCAGGAGACACCCATGGATATTCCTCCCTTTCTTTGGTGTTTTCCTCAAGGCTTGCTTCTTCTATCTGTTCTTTCTCTTCACCTTTCTCTTATTCTTCCTGTTTAGGTTCTTCTTGTTTCTCTTCAGGTTCTCCTTCTTCCTCTTCAGGTTCTTCTCTTGCCTCCTCTTCAGGTTCTTGTTCTTCCTCTTCAGGTTCTCCTTCTTCCTCTTTGGGTTCTCCTTCTTCCTCTTCTTCAACACTAGATGTATTGTCCCTATCATATTCAAGGGATTATTTTTTAATCATATCCTCTCTATCCATATCTCTGAATGTGGACCATTGAATGGGGATTCTTAGCTAGCTTAGGGAATCCTCTAGAACTAGCTTAATAACTCCATGGTGTGCCAATTGTTGATGTTTTCCCTCTTGAAATTTTAGGCTCATGTCTATTATTGGTTGTAGCAAAAACTAGGGTATACTGAATCTTCTATCAATGGGTATCCCCTCCCCAAATATCAACTCATGGAGGAGTCTAAATTGATAGCCATAGACTATACTGAGCCTCCCTTCACAAGAGATACATTTGAGAATATTATAGCTCACCTCATTCCAAGTGTAGGGAATTCTTTCCCTTATTATCTCATTTTTGTCCTCAATTGGCTCTTCATCCCTTAAGAAGAATTTTTTCTTTTAAAAAGTGCTTGCAGCCTTATCCTCCTTTCTCCATGGCATCCCTCAAGGAAGTGTAGTGATTCTGCTAATTACTTCAGGAGTAATTGTAATTGACAATCCTCTTACCATAGTGGTAGCACCGATTCTATCCTAAGGGTTAAGTTCCACGAAAATTTATTGAGTTACATCATCGTCATACCCTCTAAGGAGCTCAAAGAATCCCAACTAGTTATTCCTTCTAAATATTTCTACCATAGGGGGATGGAGGTGTATCCTAGATGTCTCTATGGGTTCCCTTTTGTTAAACCCTCCTATCATCTTCCTTTTCTAGTTGGCTGATTATAGGGAGTTTGGTATGCTAGCCTTAGTTTTTTTAGGGTGACTGAGGGTGGTGGATGGCTGCAATTTCTCCCTATCTCCACAAAACTTTCAAACTATTCACAATTCCTTTAAAACTTACAGGCCTACTATAATCACTTAAAAACTCAACGTTTTCTATTAGCTATCAATTTAAAGCATATGAGCTATGGGCCACCTACCTTCCACTGTGATTCTTTGGGTGAGGAGAATTTCTGAGAAATTGGACCCTATGCACATCCATTTATCATTCTTTGTGACTTTCCACTATTTCCTGTAGATCCCTCCATTTCCTGTAGTTTCTCCTGTAGTGTTGTTTCTTGTAGGGTGGATGAAATAGGCTTGCCTCCTTGATGGCTCTCCAAGGTGGTTCTGATCCTCTCTAATCTCGAAATGAACAAATGGTGCACGAGAGTTATAAATATTTGTTTTTTATAGTCGATTCCTTGAAGCGTTGTATTGGCTGGCAGTGTATGGGATTTCCTCTTTGGGACTGTTGGCCCACCATTAGTAATCATGCAGCCTTTCCTCGTAATCATCACCCACTCTTAGACAACTTAACTCAACCACCTTTTCAACTCATTCTTCTTGATGTGATGCTATCATGTGTCAGGATGACCAGGAGTTCACTTTTTGTTTTCGAGCTGAGGGTGGCCAAGTTAACTGGCCATCTCCAGCTTATAAAATCAACTTTGTCATATTCCTAGACTTTTACTATATCATACTTAGGGAAGAATTTGGATGAGGTGCCATACTTATTCCTTCCTTCGCTTGGTTGTTGCATGTTGGATGGTGCCTCTGTTGTGCTTCTTTCTATTCAAGTAAGTGCTTTTCCATTGTCATTTTTCTATATATTTTTTCATGTTGATGTGGTTGTCCTCTTTGTTGTTGTGTGCAGGTGCTTGGTCTTGTTGCTACTTCTGCTGAGCTATCGATGGGATTCATAGTGTTTGTAGGGGTGCTGGAGCTATTTTCTTGCCTTGGTTCTAAAGGAGATTTTATGGAGAACTATTGTTGTGACAACATAGGATGCTACAGGGTTTCCTATAGTTACTACAGGAAATCTTGTAGTTGCCTTTTTCATCATTTTTTCTCTCTTTTTTTTTCACTTGTAGGAGGAATGGGTAGTGATGTAGGAATGGAAGGATGGAAATGGAGGACATGGAATGATAAGTGAATGAGGCCAATGATGGAATGGCCCTTGGACTCTTTTTTTTTTAGTGGTTTTTGATGGACACAAAGGGTAGTATGGTCATGAGCTAGTGTTGGGTGAGAGGTGGTGAGGTGTATGGTCCCCTAATTCAACCTAGAGTAGGGATGCATCATCACTTCCCAATCAAAATTTCATTCTTGTAGTGTTTTAGGAAATCTTTTAGTACTACAGGAAATTCTTGTAGTAATTACATGAAACCCTGTAGAAGTCAGAAAATTGCATAAAAACTAGTTTTTGATGCCTAAAAGTGAGTATGGATGATGGAGACATGGTAGAAATGGGACATATGAAGCGAATGAAGTAAGAATGGAATGTTTCTTTTCTTTCTATCCTCTTAACTTTGATTCCTTTGTTTCCTTCAAAAACTTGCAAAAATCAAAGAATTTTATTAGTGGGAAGGTTTGAGGTCCCTGCCATGTCATTTTGTTTTTTTTTTGTTTTTGAAAGACACATAGGTCACCTGAAAGGAGGTTTCCAACCTGTATGCCTACCCTAGACACCTCAAGAGATGTTTTCACCTAGATAGCTTTTTATTTTCCTTTTTTCACTATTGGGCTGCCTCAAGGAGGTTTTCAACACAAAAGTTGGCCTCAAGTACCTCATAGAGGTTTTCACCTAGGTCCCTTATTGTTTTTCCTTTTTTTATGTTTTTCATTTTTTCAAAAATAAAGCAATATTCAAGAATTTTGTGAGTTGGAATCTGAGACACTTCTAAGCAGATTCACTTCCTTACTAATGGCATTGATGAAATCTTCCCTTGATAGAGGTATTCTATAAGCTTTCAATCTGTATCCATTAACCAACAAGGGGACACCTTCTTCATCATTATTCTTATTTGCACAACCCCATTTTCATGGCATTTCTTTATTAGATATTGGACCAACCATCTATTCATCCTTTAAATTCCTTTAACCTAGAGTCATATATTATATCCCAATCACCTTCTTGAAACACTTTGTCTTTGATGTTTTTATCATGCAAAACCTTTCTTTGAACTTGAGTCACCTCTATGTGTAGGAGGGTCTACATCGTGAATTCATCTAAACCATTAAGCTAGAGAGGCCTCTCTTGTTCTGCCTTTGTAACATCCAAATCCAACTGTGACGCCATTCTCAAAGTTTTGTGCTCAAACTCAATGGAGAGAAAAGCCTTCTTCCCATAGACCAAGTCATAAGGGGTGAAGCCATTGGTTGTCTTCCAGGTTGTATTATGGGCCTAAGTGGCCTCCACAAGTCTGTCAACCCAATATTTTGTGCTGCTACTCACAACCTTTGTGATAATTCCTTCCAATGCTCTGTTGGTAACTTCTACTTGTCCATTGGCCTAAGGATCATAAGGAGTCGACTTCCTGTGCTTGATCTTATACTGACTCAACAATTTTTCAATCAAGTGTGAGGTGAATTAAGCACCTTGCTCAGTGATTAGCTCTCTAGGGTACCCAAACTTGTAAAACACATTCTCCCTTAAGAACTTAGCCACTTTCTCTTCTATTGCTACCTTGATAGCCTTGGTTTTATCCCACTTTGTCAAATAACCAGTGCACACAATTATGTACTTTTTCTACCCTGATGGTGAATAAAATGACCCAATGAAATCCATGCCCCACTTTTCAAATGGCTCAAGAGTCACTTGAGGTTGCAAAGGCATTTCATTCCTAGGAGTAGGTTTCCCCATTCTTTGGCACTGGTCAGATTGACTAGTGTATCTTCTTGCATCTTGGTGGAGAGTGGGCCAGTAGTAGCCAGATTGCAATACCTTGAACGTTTTCCTCTTGACTGCAAAGTGACCTCCATAAGGCCCATCATGATAGGCCAGAAGGATTTCAAATACTTCCTCCTCCCTGACACTTCTCCTCAAAATTTGATCTGGGCCTAGCTTGAAGAGATTGCCCCCAATCGAAGTCAATGGGTCGCTCTTTCTTATAATTCTTCTATTTTCCTTAGAGGATAGATTTGGAGGGAACTGTGCAACCAGTAAGTATTTGGCTATGTTAGAAAACCATGGAGAGAGAACTAAAATAACAAATAAATGTTCATTTGGTAGCTGATCATCAACCATTCCTTCCTCACTTGTAGGCAAAACAAGTCTAGACAAAAGATTTGCAACTACATTTTCTCTACTAGGCTTATCAATGATAGTTAGATCAAACTGTTGTAATAAAAGAAACCATTTAATAGTTTTTCCATTCACATCAGCCTTCTTGACAAACTATTTAATAGCAATATGGTTAGTATGTACAAAGGTCTGGTAACCAGTAATATAATTTCTTAATTTATTCAAGGAATGGAGAATATCTAGGAGCTCTTTTTTAGCCACAGTATAGTTCAATTTAGCCTTGGACATATTTTCCCTGATGAAATAAATGGCATAAGGAAACTTGTCATCTATCTCGCCTAGAGCCTTTCCTATATCTTTGTCAGAGGAATCAACATGGATGTGGAAAGGAAGACCTCAATTTGGCCCTCAAAGTATAGGTGCAGTAGTCAACTTGACCTTTAGGGTTTCTAGGGCCTCCTGACAACTTTCTAACTAGAAAAATTTAGAGTCGTTGGACAATAGTCAAAATGAAGTTGAGGTTAATTTGCTAAAGTCCTTTATGAATCTACTATAGTGTCCATCTAAGCCCAAGAAACTTCTGACATCCCTCTGTTTATGAGGAGTAGGGACCTTCTTTATGGTCAGAATTTTATTTGGGTCCACTTTCAGTCCTTCCTGGCATATTGAGTGACCTAGGACAGTCCTTGCATTCATTAAGAACTCACACTTCTTAGGACTAAGGGATAGGTTCATTTCAATGCATTTGTTTAATACTCTCCCCAAGTTAGAGAGAGCCTCCAGGAAATCACACCCATAGGGAGTGAAATGATCCATATCATGGAATACCTTTGCAAAGATACTCAAGACCCTTTGAAATGTGGCAGGGACATTACATAATCCAAAAGTAAGGATCCTATAAGAAAATGTACCCCAAGGACAAGTGAAAGTGGTTTTATCTTGGTCCTTTGGGCTAATCTCAATCTAATTGTACCCATTGAACCCATTCAGGAAAGAGAGGGACTTCTTTCCTGTAAGACCATTCAAGACTTGATCAAGGAAAGGTAGAGGGAGATGGTATTTTTTGGTGGCTTTCTTTAGATCTCTATAGTCCACGCAGATCCTCCATTTTCCATTCTTCTTTGGGACCAACACCAGACGAGACACCCACTAACTATCTAAGATGGGGTAAATTAACCCTGCATCCAACAACTTCTACAGTTCTTCTTTGACAATGTCTTTGAGGGCTGTATTCATTCTCCTTTGAGGTTGGTACACTGGCTTGCAACATTCTGTAATGTAAATGTAGTGAGTATGCACCGAAGGGTGCACTCCCTTCATTTCCTTATAACTCCATGCAATGGCATGCAGAGCTCTCTTAGCATGTCACACAACTCCATTTCCTGATGTGCAGAGAGAGAGGGGTTGATTTTCAATGTTCTATATGGATAAAATTCTATCATCTTGACATGAGTAGGACTTGAGTTATCCAGGCATAAATCAGTCCAAGGGTTATCTTCAGATTTCTTTACTAACTCATCAAGGGGCATGGTGTTGTGGGGCTGATTCTGGAGGATTTTATCAATCAATTCATCTTCATCAGGTTTCCTCCCTCCTATAGCAACATCTAGTGTACATATTAGGTAAGACGTGGTAGAGTAGAATTCATCTTTCTCCCCCTCTTCCAACCATAAACGTAAGTCATGCTCTAAAGATGATTGAGAAAGAGGGTACATGACCAATTCTCTGAACAAATGCCCATTATTAATGGTCATATTCCCAGCCTTGCAACTTATGTAAGCATCATCAATGGCTAACCATGGCCTCCCAAGGATGAGAGGATAACCATTAAACTTGGTTTTAGGTTGGAGAACTAAGAAGTCAATAGGGTATTCCAAGGAATCCATGGCGACCATCACATCCTCAACAACTCCATCAGGAGCTACTGTGGATCTGTTTGCAAGTTGAAATATTGTTGTAGTCTTCCTTAATGATCCTTGGAAATTCAGTTTAAGAATAGTCTCCTTAGTCATGACATTGATGGGAGCCCCAAGATTTATCAAGGTATGGGGGAAAATGATACCATTGACGTGCACATCTACCACATGACTTCTAGGGTCTAGATACTAAGGAAAATCACTCCCCCAACATTTTATCGGACATATGTCTAATGACATTAATCGTAGGGGTGTCTTTCTTTCTCCTCCTAGGATGTTTGAAGAATTTCTCCTTGATTAACTTGTTATATATGGGGAAATACTTGATGGCTTGAAGGAGTGGGATTTTAACACACAAGCTTTTCAGTTCACCCAAAAGTTCAGTCTCTTCTAGGGTGTGCTACCTAGGATGGATTAATCTCTCAGGAAAAGGAGGTGGACTGGCTTGAGGAACACTCTCTTCCTTTTCCTCTTCAAGCTCCTCAAGTGGAGATGGAAGTTAATTATCTGGAAGCACTCTTCCAGACTTGAGGTTGATTTCTTGAATTTCCATAGCATAGGGAGGGTAGGATGTCTCTCCACTATAGACCTATAGTGCATGTTTGTTGTTTGGGTTTGGATTTGGCTAAGCAGGTATTGGAGGTTTCTTAGGTAGAGCAGGGTGAAGTAGTTGTGGTTAAGATGGAGGTGGAGGTAGTAAGGTTGGAGATTGCTTGTATGGCGGATTCCACCTATGTGATGTTGTATTCCACTGAGATTGTGGGGGAGCATATGGATGAAATGATTGAATGGTAGGTTGGGAATGGTATTGAGGTGAAAAATACTAGGGAGAAGGTGTGGACCATGAAGGATGAGCAAGAGGACACCAAGGGGGAATGGATGCATTCTGGTTAGGGTTGTAATATGAATAGGACTTCCCTTGCATGCCTTGCTGGTATGGTCGAGGTCCTTGAGGCCTCCTTTGGTTGATATAATAGAGCTACTGAGTCACATCTTCAGTTCCTTGATACACACCTTTCAATCTAGGCAGAAAAGAGCACTTTTCTATGGAGTGGTTCTCCTCAAAAATCGAGCATATCTCTATACGGTTCAATGGACATTCATTTCTAGGGTGCCTACTAGTGCATCTAGGGAAAAAGATAGCTAAGACTCTTTCTTCTTCCTACTTCTTCCTCTTGATCTGCATGGTATCCATTTGTAGAGAAAGGGTATGCAACATTTCACTCTTAAATTCTTCCATCATGTTCCCAATTTCACTTTTGATGGATTTGTTGGAGGAGGTTGAACTAGCCGAAGCTTGACTATCCCTACCCTTCTTTCTATCTGCCCTAGAATGATTTTTGAAAACTGTCTTGATATCATCATAAGATAAGTAGTAGATGTCCCCTCCCACCAACATGTTTAGGGTTTCTATGAGATCTTCCTTGACCCCTCTAAGAAGGACTAGCGTGAGTGACTCAAGATCGAGGGTTCATCTAGCCCTTTTATAGCTAAGTTGGAACATTTTCTTGTAATCCTCCAAAGGTTTGTCATGTCCCATGGTCATTGTAAAGATTTCCTCTTTGGTGTCTTTGGACCTACAATAGTCCCTATACTTGTTGTTGAAGGCTTGTTGCATTTGCGCCTAGGTAGTGATGATGTCCCCACGTAAACACATGAACTAATGTAAGGCTACATCCTTAAGGGTGGATGGGAACAAATTCAACTTCTATTCGTTAGAGGTATAATCAAAAGTTTTGAAGATGACAACAAAATCAATCAAAAATGTATTAGGGTCCTCTGAGGTTATGCCATGGAAGTGAGGAAGGGCAGAGGGGCTTATGTTTTTCATCCTATCATCTCCATTAGTTTCTTTGATGGGAAAAACACTCTCATTTCTATTTTCAGCTCCATTTCTGTTTCAATTCCATTTCTACTTTCAGTCATGGTGTAGGTTGGTGGAATGGTTTTTTCTTCTTCTTCCCCAATAGGCTATTAAAAAATCTCTGGTTTTTCGTCTAATGGGTCCTCTAGTGCACAACCACCAAAGAAGAGGGAAGGTTGGTTGTTTGATGGTGTGGGGTTATTTCGATTTTTTTTCTTTTTTCTTTTATGGTTTTCTTAGAACTACTTACAGAATGGAAAGAAAGCATAAATTACAACTATTTTTTTGAATGTAACTATTTGTAGAATGGAAATAAAGTAGAAGTTGCAACTATCTATTGAATGCAAAACAAAAGGAAAGCAAGAATTGCATCTATTTACTGAATGTCAAAAGGAAACAAAAGCATAAATCACATCTACCTAGACACCTCCACGGCAACGACACCAAAAAGTGATGAGTTGTATTATTGCAACAAGGATGTTGCAACTCCTCCAATGACCAAATTTACTTTATCAACCTGAGATTCATACAAACTTGGAGGTGATAGTGCTATATGCACAATAGATGCAACAATCTACTCTTGTCACTGTTTGACTGGGGTGATAGACCACTAGGGTTTTTCAAACCAATCTTATTTTGACTGGAAGGAGGTTGACTAATGACAATGAATGTAAAGCTATCCTTAATGTATAAAGTAAATGCTTTCCTATGTTAATGAAATGAAAGTGTTGAATAGAAGGTGCTATGAAAATGACATGAAATCACCTAGCTAGGAATTAACACACATTACTTGCAAAAAAGACCTAATTTAACCTTGAGTTCTATCATCTAGTTATTTGAACTAAGTAGGCATGCAAATGATCCTAATATTTTTAAGATTGATGTATGCATGCATTAGGTAAATATTGCATAAAAGAGTATTTTGGTTTTTCAATTTAGAAATGTAAATGTTAAACTAATCAAGATGATCTTTTGCAGGGGAGAAAGGTATTGGGAAAACTGGTCAAAAATGGCATTGAGAGATACAAAGGTAAAGTTGAAGGCCTACCCTAGTCTTTGATCATTATTTCTACCCAAAATAGTCTGAAAGAGGCTACTACAGGATTTCCTATAGTTCCTACAGGATTTCCTGTAGTTACTATAGGATGTCTTGGTTTACTACAGGAAACTTACCTGAAAGTTATAGGAAGGTAGGGAAGTTTAAGAGAAATTATTTGGCGTAAATCACAAGATAAATCATTTATGATGTGTTTCAAACCAACAAGTGTGGTTCATCATCAGGACAAGGTAGGGAAGGTGAAAGGAAATGTTGGGAAGGTGTATGATGGTGGAATAAGGTATGGGGAAGGTGCACACTACCCAAGGATCCACCCAACTCTTTAGGATTGTTAGGTTTGCTCAAGGTGGTTGTCCATGCTTGCTACAAATAGAAATCCAAATTTATGGTTGGTAGGGTTTGGCGAGAGGTGGAGAAGACTTAGATGAGTTTGGTGGAATGATTTCGCATTGCAGATCAGCAACTCCTGCAACAACACATACTCATTTCTTAATTTATGCACAACTCATGTAAATTTGGAAAAGGTGAGTTGAATTTTAGAAAACTGATTTATTGATGGCTAGTGGATAAAATCTATGGAATGGAATGCTTTATAATCTATAGAAAACTTAAGAAACCAAAATGAAAATTGCAAGTGCCTCTAAGAAATCATGAATAATGACCTAGTCAACAAGAAACACTAAGCTATGTAATAACCAAAAGATTACTATGTTTTTCGGGTTGTGAGAGTGGGGCCCTCAAACCATGATCCCATGAGCGAGATGAGGATGAGGCCACTGTTACAATATTTTATGAAGTATTTTCTTCCCTTACTGTGACACTGAACTACTTCTCCAACTAATGGAAGCAAAAAGTAACCAATCATTCAAAGACTTGAAAATTAAATAAAATAGAAATAATTTCTGCAGCTAATCTATGATTCTAATATAAGGATACATGTAAAAAAAGAAGAGGGACCTTTGCTGCTAGGGTTGGGCCCTAACCCAAGAGCTTCAGCCCTCTAAATCAACTCAGTGTTGGATCAAAGAAACCCTTTTCATTATCACCAAAATGTCAAAAATAGCATGAGAATAACAGTCACAATATCTTAAGCTCGAAATTGCCTCTTGGCTATGATAAAAATTTGAATCCTAATGAGGCCCTAGGACTTCTTATTTATACAATTGAAGCTACCAACAACTCCCTTAAAATTAGGGAGGCTTGGCTCCCAAACTTGAGATTAACTTGTCTTCAACTATAACTGGCTTGGTTTCCAATGAACTTGATGGGCTTTGCTGTTTGTAACTCCGAGTTGAGGAGATTTGGTGGGGGAATATTTGAGTGATTGAGGAGTTAAGGAAGGAGACCCAATCTCCTAAAATTCCTCTTTCTTGTCTTCTTCGATTTCCTGCACTCAAATTATCCAAAACATTCCCCAAATCCTACAATAAATGTGTATTAGGCCACATGACATAATATATCACCTTTACACTTCTCACTAAGAAAAATATAATAAAATATGTAAATAAATGTGAGAAAAATTAATTTTAATAAGCTGGAGAGTGGCATTAAGGCCCATATAATTTACCTATTGATGAGCCTCATCACTAGTCTTGAAGTAGGACAAAGACCTCCAAGACAAAGGGTAACATATTAAGTTCCAGTCCCTATGGATCAGGTCTTATACCATGCATGAGAAGCTTTACATATCATCTTCAATCTTTAGACAGGAAGATAGACTCTCTTCTTGTTAATGGCCAAGATTTAAAACATTATTTTCAATGATGGTCTAGGGTTGTGCCCTACCCTATGTACATAGTTTGTTCTTTGATTTTTGTTTGTTTGTTTTGTCTTTCATTTTCATTTTCTCTATGTAAATAAGTGTCATGTGTAAACATGTTTTTTGGATTCATTGTGTGTTACTGAGTTGAAAAGATTCTTGTGGCACTACAACATTTGGCTAGCCTTTCGTCCTCCTTTTCTGTTTTGGCTACAATTTTTAGTTAATGACATTTTGATGGAAAATGTGATCCTTTCATAAGGAAAGTTTTGTTTTGAACCATGATACTTGTGTCTATTCTGGAAACCTTATGACTGTACTTGGTTCTTAATGTTTCAATTTTTTCACACTTATCTAATCAAGTATAGGTGGAAATGGGGGAATCTAAATGAGCCAACCTAAATTAGAGGTATTTATATGCTTCTCTGAAGGAACAACCTTTTCTTCTCTAAAAAATTTAGGATCCCTCTTCCACCCATGAAATGAATAAGTTCCCATGCACAATCCTATATAAATATATAAATAAAGGGAAAAAGAAGAGAAAGGCTTCCTGTGCAGAGAGGTGAAGAAAGAAACTTTGTTGGGATATTATCCAGGCTCATTGGAAATGGATAAATTTTTTTGTTCCTGTAGTGAGTCCGTCGAGTTACTGTACATGCCTGCTGGAATTAGAGCAACAACAGAGATGAAAAACTATACCTGAAAACCTAAAGTTCATTAACTATACTACTCTTCCCTGATTCGAAACATTGCAATATTGCTAACCATTGTAACACGCTCCTCCAACATCTACCCAAGAGACCAGCTAGTCAGGGTAAACATTCCATGAGAGGCCACTATGATATGATTCAACCTTCTAAGTCACATTAAAGAAGTGGAACTGATGAAAACACACCATATAGACATCCAACATCAACATTAGGACCCTTAGGAACCAACCCAACCTTTCTACCAACTAGCCCCTGGGTCCCACTGACATTTTGGACTACTTGACACCAACATCCAGGGACCTGGACACTCTCACAGTCTTACAAGATAATGTCCAAGGACTTTTTTTTCTAGTTCTATGCCAGCATCCCTGGGATTTTAGCCATTTTTTCAGACCCAGAGCCCAGGTCACTACCCATAATTGAATCACATCGCCAAAATAGTAAAATAAGAAAGAAATTACATTATAAATGTGGCCACTTGAATGAGACCTTGCCTAGACCTCTACTAGCCATGAAATGCATTTCATCAAACATATCACAAATATGTAATCTACAGGTGTAAATAACAAATTTGAGCATAGGGGTATCATACTTAACTGAGAATGTATAAGAGACATTGATACCTCAACATATTAACTTCTATTTCGTGATGAGAGTCATATAGTCATAAAACAAATATATAACCAGCATAATAGCAACAAAAAACCAATGAAATCACATGCATATAAACCACATATAATCCAATATAAAACTCATAGAAATAAAAGCCCCAAGGGTTAGCTCAACTCGTTGAGTCCCAATTTTTATGTACCTCGCCAATTAAGAGGTCACAACATCAATTCTCCTTGATGCCCTTGGGGTTAGGCCCTACTAGTCTTGCGGATAGGATTTAAAAGATTTCCTTCGGGGTTGATCTACCTAGATTTCCCTATGGGAAAAAAGTCCCAAGGGTTAGCTCAACTAGTTGAATCCCTGTTGTTAAGTGTCTCATTGATTGAGAGGTCACAGGGTTAATTCTCCTTGACGCTCTTGGGGTTAGGCCCTTCTACTCTAGCTGATGGGCTCTAAAATATTCACTTTGGAGTTGATCTCCCCAGATTTTCCTGTGGATGTAACGACCACCTAGTGTCCCTGAACCATAGTGTAAAAAAAAAAATACTCATAGAAATACATGGAGAAATAACCTCTTATTGATGATACAAAACCCAAACCCATGATGGGACTTCCACGTTCCACCCAACCATAGAATGGCTGAGCCAAATCTCTCTTTAGCCATTCACCTCAGTGCCATATTCAAAGCATGAATGTGGGATCTCATAGGACACATCAATCCAAAACCATCCAGGGATTCCAAAGGAGATCCACCTCAACCCATCAGATTCCACCTCATAGTTGGACATCACAAAAAACATCTTTAGATTGGTCTCTATCCAAGCCTTGCAGGGCTTCGAAAGTGTTTGTCTAGCCAAGGATTCTAGGACTAGTAACTCAACCCACAAATTTTATCAAGCTTCTAGAGTGTTTGTCCAAAGAGGGCTTCTAAAACTAGTAACTCAACCCACCAAGGGCTTCTAGAGTATTTTTCCAACCAAGGCTTCCAGGATTAGTAACTCAACCCAAGTTGTTATAGGGCTTCTAGAGCGTTTGTCCAGCAAGGGCTTCCAAGACTAATAACTCAACCCAACCTAAGGAAACATGAGAACAAAAAAAAAAAAGGAAAACAAATCCACAATCACCATGCCTATCCAAGAAATGGCAAGGCTAGGAAATCCACTGTCAATCTCGGCCATCCTCCATGCCCATGATAGATCATAATCAATAAACCACATGCATATGTGATGTATGCTAAAACTAGTGATGAAAACATACATGCAACTTAGTACCTGCAAGAAAAATCTGATGTAGCTATTGATCTCGATGTCCTCTTATGCTTTCCTACTCTTCCTTTGCCTTCTTTCTCCAAAAATCCAAGTATGCCACTGTTACAGATCCATTTGGGCACATAAAATCCCAGCATCCAGATTAGTATTTTAGGGCTCATCAAACCCTAAATTTAGTTGTTTCATGCCCTAAACAAGTCGCCCCTTTGAGTGCCTCCTTCCCAAATATTTTCATGACTTGAAGACATCCAGAAATAGCCTCTAGAGCACAGGTAAGCCCTTATGAATGTGCGATGTAGAGTAGTTGAGTCCACTGCCATGGTGCTCTGCAGAGCACTTAGGCTTCCTTTCACCTGCGCTGGGCGAGAATGAGCGAAGTTCACTCTAGAAGGTTCCCTCACTTATCAACTCCTATAAGATTGAAAATAGATGAGGAATGAGTTAAGGTGCATCCTATCCTCTCATCCCTTCGTCCATGGAACCACTTATAAGTATGGAAGGCCATTCAATGCCACCATTAATGACAAAACCTCCTTCAAATTCCTATAAATTGACCACTCATCTAAGTGATCAAGGGCTAGATTATGTTGAATTGTAAGGAGATAATGTTGTTATGAGATTTGGCTTTGAAGCAAGTATTGTAATGCTACAAGTTTGTCATGCTTTTGATGTGATGTGGATGGAATCCAAGCTAGAGGAATGGCTTTCAATCAGACACCAATGGTTGTATTTCCTTCTTCTATCTAATAAAGTGTTTGAACCTTTTTCCATATGTTTTTATTGTTTCATAATGCTTATGTGTGTGAATTGTATTTGATTCCTTTCACTTATATTCAATAGCTTGTATGTTTTCATCGGTTCTTTGTCTTATGTTGTGTTTACAGGGTACTTCTCAAGCGGATTAAATACGGGAAGGAGCGACAGGATTGATACAAGGTAGATGAGAGGAAAGAAAAACTACAAGTAGGTCTTCTATCTTCTCATCTTATCTATTTGCTTATAGGAAAAGTCTAAAACACTTTAAATTGTTGTTCTAGATACAACTACTTATCTAGGGAATTAATATTTATCTATAGATGATAAATTCTCCAAAACAAATTAGCGACTCCACTGGGGAACTATCACCTTTCCTAGTAGCTTATTCACCTCCTAGGAAATTCTTGTAGACCCTACATGTGTTCATTGATTGTATTTCAGCCCTTTTGCATTGAATTTTGGTCAAAAATTGAGGTTAGATGACTCTTGAGTGGCCTCTTAAGAATCAACACCGACTTGGTCACGGGACAGTGCTCTAAAGAGAACCCTTGAGTGAGAGATAGTGATCTGCAGTGCAGTTAGGCCCTCTTTGACCTGCATTGATCAACCTTAGGTCAATTTCCCACCTTTGGAAAGTGTTTTTGCCAACTTTTCTCTATTTGTTTTCTTGTCGATTGATCAATGAATGTCACGTCTCAAAGAAAAAATTTCTATCTCCTTGTCTAGCCCTATTTTGACTTGATTGATTAATGTTTCTTAAATATTTTATTTTTCATTATCAGTCTATATTCAAAGTTAGAATATAGTTGATTAATCTTTGTTCGAAATAAAGTGTCGTAAAGTCTTGCTTTCCTTCGAAACAGAACTGTCGTAAAAGTCTTCGTTCTTATGAAAGGTTGGTTGATTCTATGTGCATGTCTCCTTTTTTTCATCATATTGTAGTTTGTGAATGCCTGAAAGGAATATCTAGGGAAATTGCATTAGTTGTGCTCATTGCTCTTTGTCAAAGATCTGATTGCTCTATCCCTACTAGCTAAGGATTTTCATTGTTAAATTGAATGGAAAGAATGCTTATCATATTAGTTGAATTTTAGGAATTACAAACATAAATCACGTGGTGAACCTTGAAAGGAAAATTCTAAAGAAGATCAACTTAAAATTTTTCTGAATTTACCTAATGGAGCATTGTCACCTAACGAAAAATATTTAGAGGTCTAGGCTAGAGACATGTTCCAGCGTCGTAAAAAAAAGTAGTTGTCGCTAACTTGTTTTCAATACATCTCGAGTGTGATACCTCATTCCATGTACATGAGTATATCGTAGCTTTTCCACGTACCTTTGGGTATATATGGTGGTGTTACAGTACGTAAAGTATATGTGAATGCTATCACTGTGCAGTTTTACATTAGATAGCGCTTATACGGATTGGGCATCCACGTACTTTCAGGTATATATGGGAGGAAAACACTAGGTTGCTATCCATACTTAGGTAACTGAGTTGGCCGCCTTATACATTGTGATACACCGAACATAGCATTTGGGGAGATTTCCTGCCCATACTTCTTGGTTCACCAGGAGGTATTCTGCAGTTCACAGTTGCTTAGTAAACCTTTTGCCTAGATTACCCTCTTTTGTTTGCTCTGTTACTTTGATTAAAATAAAATTAATTGACCATGGATAACATCCTCCATAGTCACTTCTTAGTTGATCTTATGTTGAAACATATGGCAACAATCCGGAGTCCATCGATCAAGGAATTCCTTTTGATGGGAATCCTAGTCCTTTTCCTTCTTTTAGAAATATTGGTGCTCTTTATATGGCTACATTGTCCCTTCCAAGATTTACCATTGGCTTGCCAGTATGGTTGTTTTCAACCTCGATTCAAAATGCTGTGATTTCTCTGCAATCGAGTATACCTCCAAATGGACAAAATCAACCTCCGGTTGATCCTAAAGTTGACCCTTTGCCTTCTTCCTCAGTTGTTTCTTCCTCCCCTTCTTCCTCTTCACTTGGCGAAAGTATTGGTACTAGTAACCAAGTGGCTAAGAAGAAGAAGAAAGGGAAGAAGAAGAAGAAGAAGCAAATTCAACAGAGGGGCAACCAAGAAACCATTGCTTTGAGTGCAACATATGATGAAAAATCATTCATCAAGCCTCATAAAGTTCGATATCCATGCAAACTTTGTACTAGAGACCATATTCTTCAAAATTGTCCTGATATTCCTTAGATCTTAGAAGAATGGTCTTCCCGTGCACATTATCCTGTTTTGGAGATCATTCTGGTGACACACCATCAACTAGTGGTAGTAAAGTTCATGGAAATAAGGGTAAAGTTAAGTTTCCCTGTAGGTTATGTGAAAGGAATCACCCCATTCACCTTTGTCCCTATTTGGATGAAGCCAAAAAAAGTGTTAGATAACCATCCTGATTCACCACAGCGACTTCCATTTGGTTACAAGAAACTCTCCCTAAATCCTTCACTTGTTGATGAATTGACTAACCAAAATCAATGTTGGTAAAACCCACTCTCTCTAAAAGTGAATCCTATGAGTCTATACTTGACCCAAATCAATAGGTCGAGGTAACAGTTGACCCGATTTCACCTTCAGTTAATCGTACCTTTCCCGAAGAGAGTGAATATGATACCACTCAAGTTCTTTTTGTTTCTTCAAATTCTAATGGGCTTGGGGGTAGTCCTCCTATTCCATCAAGACAGGAGGAAAATCCTCCCGCTCTCATAACTCAAGGGGTTAATTCTCCGTTTCTACAGTACCCCCTCCAAGTTGTTTGGTCACTTCCTTTGATTGGAATCGATTAGGATGATTCCTTCTTCCTTCTTATGTGCCTTTCCAGATCATAGTACAAGTTTGTAATATGATTGTATCAGGCAATATTATAGATGAAGGTGCATCAGTGAGTATCCTTTCCTCAGCTGCTTGGCAAGCGCTCTGTTTGCTGCCACTTGTGCCTATTACCTAGAATTTGTTGGCTTTTAATAGATGAGCTAGTCAACCATTAGGGATCCTCCCTCAGTTGCCTATTACATTGGGAGGAAAAATCATTTATCTAATTGTGATGGTAGTCCCAAGCCCTTTAGATTACAACTTACTTCTAGGGTGTGGCTATGTTTATGACATGGGAGCTATTGTTTCCACATTCTTTCGAGTGATGTGTTTCCCGCTTGAAGGCAGAATTATCACTGTTGACTAGCTTTCATTTCCTGGTCCAAATATGGCTTCCAGTCAACTATATTCCCTAAATGGTCCTTTTGTACCAATGGTATCATCGCTACCACAGGTCAATTATGTGGCAACCCGTTCCATACCTACATCAACTGACGATCAATTCAGTGATGTTGTATATCATGTATAGGGGGCATTGGAACCAGACCTCTTCTTCATGACCTCTTATGAGTTGTGATCCAAGGGAATGAGAATAGTTCCTTGTCTTGTGTCAACCTCATTAAAAAATTAAACAAAGAACCTAAGCATAGTTCCTTGTATTGTGTCAAGCTAATTAAAAAATGAAACAAGGGCCCATGAGGATAGTTCTTTTACTATGTCAACCTCGTTAAAAAATAAAACATGTCCATGAGGATAGTTATTTTACCGTGTCAACCTGATTAAAAAATGAAACAAATCCCATGAGGATAGTTCCTTGTCTTGTGTCAACCTCGTTAAAAAATGAAACCAAGGATATGAGGATAGTTCCTTGTCTTGTGTCAACCTCGTTAAAAAATGAAACCAAAGATATGAGGATAGTTCTTTATGTTGTGTCAACCTCGTTAAAAAATGAAACCAAGGATATGAGGATAGTTCCTTGTCTTGTGTCAACCTCGTTAAAAAATGAAACCAAGTATTTGAGGATAGTTCTTTTACTGTGTCAACCTCATTAAAAAATGAAACAGGTCCATGAGGATAGTTCTTTTACTGTGTCAACCTCATTAAAAGATGAAACAAGGGTCATGAGGACAATTCCTTGATTTGTGTCAACCTCGTTAAAAAATGAAACAAGGTCCATGAGGATAGTTCTTTTACTGTGTTAACCTCATTAAAAAATGAAACATGCCCACGAGGAGAGTTCCTTGTCTTGTGTCAACCTCGTTAAAAAAATGAAACCAAGGAATATGAGGATAGTTCTTTTACTGTGTCAACCTCATTAAAACAATGAAACAGGTCCATGAGGACAGTTCCTTTTCTTGTGTTAACCTCATTAAAAATGAAATAAAGGATATGAATAGAGTTCCTTGTCTTGTGTCAAGCTCGTTGAAAAATGAAACAAGGAATATGAGCATAGTTCCTTGTCTTGTGTCAAGCTCGTTAAAAAATGAAGCAAGGAGTATGAGCATAGTTCCTTGTCTTGTGTCAAGCTAGTTAAAAAATGAAACAAGGAATCTAAGTAGAGTTCCTTGTCTTGTGTCAAGCTCATTTAAAAATGAAATAAGGTCCCCTGGAGAAAATTTCCAAGTCGAGTCTTTGATTAGATCTCGTAAAATCCCAGTTGATTATTTCACTTGATCTCGTAAAAGAACCTTCATTCCATCCACTTGATAGCCATGAGTAGTCTACTTAGGTGAATGTAATGAAGCTTGGGAGGCATGCACCTAGTGGTAAAGTTAAGTTTCCCTATAGGTTATGTGAAGGGAATCACCCCATTCACCTTTGTCTCTATCTGGAATAAGCCACGAAGGTGTTGGATAACCATCCAACTTCATCGCGGTGACTTCCATCTGGTTACAGGAGACTCTCCCTTTCATCATGCTGGGGGCATGTAAACCAATCTCAAGCATATTTTTTAATTTCAATATTGTGTAAAAATGAAACTGAATCCAAGCAAATTTTTTCCTTTCAAGCTTGTGTAAACATGAAATTGAATCCAAGCATAGTTCCCTATGGTTCAAGCCTGTGTAAAAATGAACCCATTTCCATTTTAACCCTCATGATTGCCATTCTATCAGCCTCTTTTGTCAAATGAGCCTTGGTTGTTTTCATCCCATCACCACCATCCCTTTGGCTGATCATACACTTTCACTTGGTTGTTTTACCCTTTTTGAGGAACAATTGCAATGAGTGGTCTTATTAGCCAGCCTCTTCACATAAATCAACATGTTTTGAGAAGTTCCAACATCACTAGAACTAGTTTCTATCCTAGACACCACTCGTTCCTCAAAGTGGATTCCTCTTTAAGCTCTTTTCAAACTCTCTAAACATGAAAAGGTTTCTGAGCGCTTGTCCTTTCCAGCTCGTTAACGGATTGGAAATGATATCTCTCTTGTATTATTTTATGCTTTTTTAGGCTTGAGATATTAATTTACGAAAAGCAACTTGTGGAGTTTTCTTTTTTTCCATTTCCAAACTCTCTAAAAATGAAAAGTATCGAGTTATCTTTGTTATTAAACTCGTTAAAACATCAAATAGTGACAAACTTGTCCATCTAGACAAGACCGAGTCTCACTTTTGCTAGACTCGTTAAAACATCAAATAGCGATGGATTTGCCTGAAGGGTGGAATTATACAACAAGCATATGTTATCTTCCTCAAGCATGATAAAAATAAAGAGGTACTGGTCAACAATGACTGGGCAAAATGGGGAAAGGGGAAAACCACTTTACAATAGTAGGTCGCTCTTGAACATGACACTTTCACTTCATCTCCGTGACTATTTGGGTTGGGTTATCTGCTTGACGGTTATGATACCTATGGTCTATCACACCATCCATCACTTTTGGTTTTTGGTCAATGCTACCAATTCATTCAGACTATTTGGGCTGGGTTATCTTCTTGATGATTATCATAACTATGGTCTATAACACCATCCATTACTTTGGTTTTGGGTCAATGCTGCCAATTCATTTAGTGTCACCAATATGTTCAAGAGAAGTCTTCTTTTACAATACCATAAACCTTCATTTTCATGACCTCCATTCTTGAACCTTGTGTCGTCAATCAAATTCCATCTCTAAAATCGCTACACTCATTTCGTGTCGTTGATGTGGGATACATCAAGGCCCTCCTGTGATGAGTCGCTTCTTGTCAACATCAGCACATTATCCAAGAAGTTGACTTAGAAACACCCTTCCAGTACCTTGAGGCTTGCATGCATCGATGGCAGGTTTCTCACTTCTGACGATAGGTTGACATCAATGGCCTTCGACCGAAAGACTTTGTATGGCGTTCGACATTAAATCATCCATTCACAACATGCAGAATGTACTGTAGTACCTTGAGGATCATTATCATTATCAGTGATTTCTCCCCCATCTGTTAGCGACTTACATCATTGGCTGGTAAGCAGATGGTGTCTTCCCATGTTTGACTTCAGATCACATATTCACATGGTTAGACTCATACTTGAGCGAAGGACTAAATGAGATAGAAGACCCTGGATCTAGGTTCATCCATCTGAGTTGCAATTTCAGGAGTACTAAATCATATGTACAATGGCTTTACATTGATGGTCATTCCAATCATGGGTTTATATCTGTAGATGATTGTTTATGTACGTGTAATGAAAGTTTATAAGCTGAGCATGGGTATGCCTTTCCTCAGCAATTCATGTAGAATAAAAAATCATGATATATGTATTGTAATTGATGCAGGTCACCTTCCACTTCGATACCTCCTCATCACATCGTAAAGCATTTTATTCAACATTGGCATTTTTTCCAACTTCATGCTTTAGGGGGTAGTTGTTACAGATCCATTTGTGCACATCAAATCTCAACATGTAGATCAGTGTTTTAGGGCTCATCAAACCCTAAATTTAGTTGTTCCATGCCTTAAACAAGTCACCCCTTTGAATGCCTCCTTCCCAGACAGTTTCATAGCTTGAAGACATCCAGAAATAGCCTCTAGAGGGACCAATGCAGGTAAGCCCTTATGAAGGTGCATTGCAAAGCAGTTGAGTCCACTGCCAGGGTGCTCTGTAGAGCACTTAGGCTTCCTTTCACCTGTGCTGGGCAAGAATGAGCGAAATTCACATAGGGTTTGGGGAATATTCTTGTCTTTTGGAGTCATTTAGAAGGTTCCCTCACTTATCAACAACTATGAGCTCAAAAATGGATGAGGAATGAGTTAAGGTGCATCCTATCCTCTCATCCCTTCCTCCATGGAACTAATTCAAAGTATGGAAGGACATTCAATGCCACCATTACTGACAAAACCTCCATCTTCTTATAAATTGACCACTCATATAAGTGACCAGGGGTTGGATTATGTTGAATTGTAAGGAGATAATGCTGCTATGAGATTTGGCTTTGAAGCAAGTATTGTAATGCTACAAGTTTGTCATGCTTGATGTGAATGGATGGGATCCAACTGGAGGAATGGCTTTGAATCAAACACCAATGGTTGTAATTCCTTCTTCTATCTAATAAAGTGTTTGAACCTTTTTCCATATGTTTGTATTGTTTCATAATGCTTATGTATGTGAATTGTATCTGATTCCTTTCATTTATATTCAATAAATCGTATGCTTTCATCGGTTCATTGCCTTCTATTGTGTTTACAGGGTACTTCTCAGGCGGATTAAGTATGGGAAGGAGTGACGGGATAGATACAAGGGAGACGAGAGGAAAGTGGAACCAATTTTGCATTAATCGTTATCAGGATAATATCGGCATGAGGAAAAAATCGGAAAAAATCGTAATTATCGGGAAATAATCAGAAATAATCAGGAAAAAATCGTTTGGTACAAAAATATTCATTTTTTTCATTTTTTTTCAATTTTTTTAATATGTAAACCATCTACAACATAAAATAAATACATTGACACATAAATATGATAAAAAAACTAATATATAAGATGTTTAATATCATTTCTAGTGCTAAAATCACACATAACATTGAATCATGTCCTGAATAGTAAGTCCCGACTCCAGAGTCCCAACTTAGCCTCAAAATATCAACAAAAAATATAATAATGTATCTCATCGGGTCATAATTTCATATACAATAAAATGAAGAAAATAACTAAAGTCTAATCCTATTGATTTCCTCTGCCCCTCTTGTGAGAAAATGCCACAACTTTCCCTTTCCCTCTAGATGTAGATGCTGGTGCTAGTGGAGTTGGCAGTGGAGTCTGCTATGCTCTAGAAGCTGAAGAAGTAGAAGTAGGAGCTATAGGAGGTAGACCACATCCTCTACTAGTGGCAGGGGTAGCCCGGGCAGGTGGTGTCACCTGGAAACATTACAATCTCCCAATCTTGAAATCCTGAAAAACTGATAAGTCTACTAGATTTTGAATGAAATCTAAAATTCTACTTTCTCCATATGAAATCCAATGAGGCTGGAACCACTCTCAAACATCTTGAGTCATTTCATGGTAATGTTAAAAATTTAAGTAAAAGGATGAAAATGAATACTAAGGAGAATGTCACTTTTACTTTAAGAATTTAACATTACCATGAATAGCATATCAATACTAGGGCCTAGACTTGATCATTAAGCTGCCCCACTGAAAAATTATTTGTTTCTTTACAAAAAAAATGCATTTCAAACATTTAGAATCCCTTATAAAACCTCGCTGCCCCGACTGCCTATGATAATTTCCGATTTTATCACGATTTTTTGAAAAAAAATCGCAATAATTTGAAAAGCTTGCGATAATTTCCAAAAAATAGGGCAAAAAAATACCAGTGATAATTTCAAATAAAACTCGTGATATTTTCGTTCTACTGAAAAAGTCGCGATAAAATGATAAAATCGCAATAATATCGCGATTTTCACAACACTGAGCGAAACTACAAGTAGGTCTTCTATCTTCTCATCTTATCTATTGCTTATAGGAAAAGTCTAAAACACTTTAAACTGTTGTTCTAGATAAAACTACTTATCTAGGGAATTAGTATTTATCCGTAGATGCTAAATTCTCTAAAACAGCCACACCCTCCAAGAGTGCTCCAAGAAAATTCTACGTCTCTAAGAATTTGTGAGAGAGAGAGAATAATGAGAGATCTCCAAAACTGAACTGACAAAAAGTTACCAACTGATCCTCAGAAGCCTTTTTATGAAAGAGGCTTCTAGTTTTTCCATTTTCCATTATTATCATTCATTTTTCTCCTCACTCGCAACATGTGACCTTTCACCTCCCTTTTCCCCTAATTTCCATTATTTTCATCAATAAATGTGCCAAAAATTCCATTTTTTCTTTCTAAAGCCTTAGTGATTGACTTTGCCAAATTCCTTAGCCATTTATAACTGAATGAACACCCACACTAGGATGTCTTGCCCAACATTAAGCTTGGAATTAGTGTCCCATCAAACATGGTTATTATTTTTCCTTTATTAACTTTTATTACATGAAATTTTTCACCAAGGCTGTTACATAACCCTCCCTTGGTGGAACATTGTTCTTGGTGTTCAACAACACCTATAACTACAAAGTTGCCGTAAGAAAAATATACTGCCAATGGAGCTTTATAACTTAGCTCAATGCAATATTTATAATCATCAACCTGCTGAGAAGCAACCCAACATGAGCACATAAAAAACTTAACACCGTAATGACATGAAAACCATACCGGTTGTTGGAGCTTTATAACATAGCTCATGGCAGTATCTACATTCATGTAGATATACCAAAATCACCAAACATATACCAAAACATATACCAAGACATATACCACAACACCATACCAAAACACCATGCCAAAACTGTTTTGCCTCAACTGGAAAACAAGGAAGGGTACATAGCCCACATCTGATCTTCCATCTCCCATGTAGCTTCATTGGACCCAAACTTCTTCAATTGAAATTTAACTTACTCAATTGCTCAGTTTTGGAGTACGATCATCTTTTTCTATAATATACATTAAGGCTCTGGCTGGAATTATCCATCTGGATCCACTTGCAATATAGACCAGTCAATCACATGATCAACATATCTAACATACTTCTTAATAAATGACATACGGAAAATATCATGGAGTTTTACTTTCAGAGGCTATTCAAGTCGATATGCTACTAGCCCAATCCTCTAAATGATACTTAAGGGTCCACACAATCGTGGTGCCAACTTGGCACATGATCTAATCTGTAAGGAGATCTTCTTTGGTTTGATGTGCAAGTACATCTATTCCCCAACTTGGAACCCCTTGAACAACCTATTCCGATCTGCATAGCTACTCTGCCTATGATGTGTTGCCTTTAGATTCTTCTTTATAACCTCCCAACTCATGTTCCATGTCCGCCAACATGTCCAGTCCAATCAACACCCTATTAACTAGATCACTCCAACTGATAGGAGTATTGCAACTTTTCCCATACAATACCTCAAACAGACTCATCTTCAAAGATTCCTAATACCCATTGTTCTAGTCGAACTCTACCAATGGAAGATAGCCTTGCCACTTTCACTGTTGATGCATCACATACATCCTCAACATTTCCTTAAATATCCTTTCAACCCTCTATGTCTGCCCATCGGTCTGCAGATGATAAGTTATACTGAAGGCCAAATTTGTGCCCAAGCCTACAAATAAATCCTTCCAAAACATGGAAGTGAACTTTGCATCCCTATTTGACACAATATTCCTCGAAATACCATGCAATCTGACCAGATCTCTAATGAGTACCTGCGGTACATCACTAGCTAAGAATGTAGACTTCACCAAAATGAAATGTGTAACCTTTGTCAACCTGTCCACAATAACCATGATCGAATCATGTTTTATAACTCACCTCGAAATCCCTGTGATGAATTCCATGGAAATGACCTCCCATTTCCATTCTAGAGTCATAATCAGCTATAACAATCCACTTGGATATTTACACTCTACGTTAACACGCTGACAATAAATACACCAAACCACAAAATCTGCTTCATCCCTCTTCAAGTTCAGCCAATAATAAAATCTCTTCACTGCGTTTAGTTTTTTTCTGATAACCTGGGCGACATGAATATGGTTTCGCATCAAACTCTCTCAAGATTGCCTTCTTGAGCTCACTATTGTTTGACACATATATCTTGTCTCTTAGTATGACCAATCCATCTGCTGTAAGGAAATATTCCACATACTATGCACCTGTAGCTATACCTGTACCTGCACCTGTAATGTCACCTATACTGATACCTATACTACCACCTGTACCTGTACCTGTACTATGTTGTAACCTTACGCATAATCTCCATATATTTGACATCCTACTAACCTTCCTGCAAGATCCTATCCTATAAGTGTATCGCATAGGAGCTCATAGTTGCTAAGTGATTCACCTATATTTTCTTGCTAAGAGCATCTGCCACTCTTTTCTCTTTGCCTTTGACGTACTCGATCTCAAAATCGAACTTAATGATTGTAGACAACCATTGAGCTTGCCTAACATTCATATTTGGTTAGCTAAATAGGTACCACAAACCATTGTCATCACTCATCAGTGTAAACCTCTTGCCCAAAAGATAGTGTCTCCACATATTCAATGCATGTATAATCGCTGCCGATTCAAGATCATGTGTGGGATAGTTCTTTTCGTGCTCATTCACTTTCTGCAACTCATAGCATACCACTTGTCCATCCTACATAAGGACTCCACCAAGTCCCTTCTTGCAAGCATCTGTACATACCACAAACTCTTTGTCCAAATCTACAATCTTTATCATTGGTGCATGTGTCAACATCTGCTTAAGCTACTCAAAACTAGCCTCACACTCTGCCATCCATTCAAACTTCTTGTCTTTCCTCTGCAATGATGTGATAGGATAAGAAATTTGTGAGAATTTATTGATGAGCCTCATACTGTCAACCTCATAAAAGATCTCACCTCATCCACATTTTTAGGAGCTACCCACTCCATGATGGCCCTTATATTTTCTATATTTACTACAATGCCCTCCTTGGAGATAACATGCCCTAAGTAGTGTAACTCAGTATGAAAGAAACCACACTTGTTGAGATTAGCATACAATTGTTGCTCTCTCAACAACCTCAACACTGCTGCTAAATGTTCTACATGATCTTCCTCATTTTTAGAATATATAAATATGTCATCAATGAACACAATAACAAATTTACTCAAGTGTGGATGCAACACACTATTCAGCAAGAACATAAATGTAGCTAGATCATTAGTTAAGCCAAATGTAACTACAATAAACCCATAATCCCCATATCTAGAATGGAAAGTTGTCTTGTAAATGTCCTCCTCTTTGATGTGTACATGATTATATCTGGATCTCAGATCAATCTTCAAGAACACTATTGGTCCTTTCAACTAATCGAATAACTCAACAATCCTTAGTAATGGATACATTTTCTTGATGGTCACTTTGTTCAACTTCCTGTAGTCAATACATAATCTAAGAGTGTCATATTTCTTCTTCTCAAACGATACTAGTGCACCCGATGGTGACACACTTTGCCTAATGTACCCCTTGTCCAACATTTCCTTCAATTGTAGCTTCAACTCTACCAACTCAGGTGTGCTCATCCCGTAATGTGATTTTGATGCTAGATCTGCCCCTGGCACTAACTCAATAGAAAAGTCTACCTCCCTCCGAGGTGGAAAATCTGAAATATCTAAAGGAAATACATCCTTGAACTACTGTAAAACTGGATACCTACTCAACACATCTGCATCCTCAACTTCCTTACCTTTATCACTAGAAATGTGTACGGCAAATAATACACACCATTTTTTACATTTGTGCTTTGCTTGCATAATTTTCACCATCCTAACTGATGTGGCTTTCTTCTTTCCTTGCAAGACTCTTGGTTCCTCATTGTCATCCAAGCACTCAATAGCTTTATCATAACAATATCCCTTGGTTTTATGAAGGTACAACCTATCAGTTCCCAACAACATATTGTATGATCCCAATGGTAATACATTCAAATGTATTGCGGTAGGAATTCCATTCAAATCAGATGCATAAGCTCTTATCCAATGATGAAATCACTTCTTTTTACCTGTATCCAACTGCACTAACCAAGATTCTACATGTAATTCCTTCCTCAAACCACACTTATCCACCAAGTCAGGACTAACATAACTATAATTAGATCTAGGGTCAATCAAAATAGAAAGACCTTGATCACAATGCTTACCATCTACCTCAATGATAGATGCATGATGGTATACCTATTTGTTATCCAATGTTGCATAAATACGAGGAACGCTCTGACCAATATACCCAACAGTCTATCCATCTTGTGCACTATATATCTAAGGCCTACCACCCTAATTTTGTAGGCAGTTTCTCCTACGATGATCTTTCCCACAAGTCCAACACTCTATAGGCTTCCATCCTATGCCCTTATTCTGCTCCTCAGATCAATTTCCTTGTCCTCTATCTGATGCATTTAATCTCTTAGGTGGTGCAGCATTCTCCTTTTACTTGAATCATGTGGTCTTACTCACTTCTTGTCCCATTTATCTTTGTTATTTGCATTTCCCTTCTAGTTTGGCTTAGTATTGCACTTCGATTGTTCATATCAATGCTTTAGCTTCCGAATGGCCTCCTCCAATGATCTAGGCTCATCGAACTCAATCCTCTCTTTGAATGACATTGGTAACCCACTAGTGAATCTCTGAATCTTGGCCTTCTCCTCCTTGAGTTGTGGCACATACCTTAGTAGCTCCACAAACTTGCTAGTGTACTCATAATCTATCATAGACCCCATCTTTAACTCATAGAATTATTTTTCCCTGTCATAAAAGTATCTATCTCACAAATAATTCTTCTTGAATAGCTGCTTAAACTCACTCCAAGTCAAATCTTCCTCATGTATACCTCTGACATTCTTCACATCTTCCCACCAAATTTCTACTTTACCTTTGAGACTAAATGTAGCTACTCTAGCTTTCATGTTCTCTAAATAATCATGCAACCTGAAGAAATTATTCATACCAAGCAACCATGATTATGCATCCCTTGATTTATTCATCTCTCCACCAAAGGTAGGTAGATTTTCTTTCTTAAACTCATATGGAAAGTATCCTCTATCACTCATGCTATAAGGATGATAATGATATCGATCATCATGCCTATAAGAATAAGAATTAGAAGGGTACCTATGTCTATCCCTCCTCCTATCTGGAGTGTCCAACAATCTGCTATCTTTGATTGTGTCACCACCATCCGACTTGTGACCACCATGCAACCTACTAGCATATGCCCCATTATTTTTGTCCTCCTACTCAATGCTGATCTGTAGTGGTCCCTAGCATTGCAAATCTGAAAGACTTTGAAGTATCACTACATTTACCTCTACTAGCTTCTCTTTGGATTGTATGATTCTGTCATTATCTACCTTACAACTCCTTATTTATTAATTAAATATTCTCAGTGTATCTACCAAATCGGAAGAGTTCCCAACACCATACTATTCTTTTGATTCATAGGGAGATTCTTTGTAGTTTGTCATCTTGCTAGCCATTTGATATTTCTTCCTGAAAGGTATATCATGCTAGCTAAACCAAATCACAATAAACCAATGTACCCTAGTATATCCTTGGGAGGATATCTTGTCTGCAATATCAATAGATCAACATGATACATGTATAACATAATCATCACAACATATAGAAACATAACACGCAAGAGTATAACCATGAAACCATCATTCTAGCTAGGGTCTAGTCACCATTGCATGGCCTTATCAACAATTCATACCAGAAACTCATGCATGACAACAACCACTACATTATTGTACACTTGACCAGATGAAGACATTAACATGCATAAGCAATGCGTAACCAACCACACACATGCATAAACACATGTAATCAAGCATAAATGAACAATACTTGAAACCAAACCTACAAGAATGATAAATGTAAGCAAACATACAAGAATTAAACCAAACATATAAGAATGTAACCAAGCAACATATAACAACATGTAAGCGACATATAACAACAGGTAACTAGCCATACACTCATGACGATGCAGTCCACAATAAGAACATCAAGTTCCTCATGACAACATCACTAAAAACATAATCAACAATATGAAAATGCAACAAGCACATGGAATGCAAGTGTAAGAGACACACATGCAACTGACATGCATGCATGACCCATGCACAACCCATCCAATCCAAGGGGTGAACCATGCTCAGATACCACTCTGTAACACCCTCCTCCCACATCTACCCAAGCAACCAGTCAGCCGAGGTAAGCATGTGACGAGAGGACGCTATGATATAATTTGACCTCCTAAGTGAAGTTAAGGAAGTGGAACTAATGGAAACACACCATACAGACATCCAACATCAACATAAGGACCCTCATGAACCAACCCAACCTTTCTACCAACTAGTCCCTAGGTCCTACTAACATTTTGGACTACTTGGCCTCAAGACACTCTAATGTTATGGGCATGTCACCATCGAGGGACCTCTAGACATTCTTATAGGCTCACAAGCCAATGTCTAGTGACTCTTTTTGCCAGTGTTGTGCCAACGTCTTTGCGATTTGAGCCACTTTTTTAGGCCCAGAGCCAAGGTGACTGCCTAGAATTGAATCTCATCTTCATAAGAGTAAAATAGCAAGGAAATGACATTATAAATTCAATCAATTGAATGATACCTTGACTGGACCCTTACTAGCCATGACACGCATCATGAATATGTAATATACAAGTGTAAATAACATATTTGAGCATAGGAGCCTCCTACTTATCTTAGAATTGCTAAGAGACATTAATGCCTCAACATATTAACCACCATTTCACCCATTAGGTCATAGATACATTGATCATTAATTTACAAGTAAAAACATGATGAGATCCATACATAGCTATTTTCATAAAACACATATATAACCAACATAATAGCAGCATAAATACCAATGAAATCGTAGCCATATAGACCACATATAATCCAGTATAATACTCATAGATACACAAGGAGAAATAACCTCATACTAATGATGCAAGATCCAAACCTGGGATGGGACTTCCACGTTCCACCCCACCGTAGAATGGTTGAGCCAAATATCTCTTCCTCCATTCACCCCTGTGCCATATTCCAAGCATGAATGTGGGATCTCATAGAACACATCAATCTAAAACCATCTAGGGATTCCAGAGGCCATCCACCTCAAACATCAAACAATGATTCCACCTCAAAGTTAGACATCACGAAATACATCTTCAGATTGGTCTCTATCCAAGCCTTCCAAGGCTTCGAGAGCATTTGTCCAACCAAGGCTTCTACAACAATTAACTCAACCCACAACTTTTATCGAGCTTCCAGAGTTTTTTTCCAACCAGGGATTCCAGGACTAGTAACTCAACCCACTAAGGGATTTTAGAGTATTTTTCCAACCAAGGGTTCCAGGACTACTAACTCAACCCAAGTTGTCATAGGGCTTCCAAAGCATTTGTCCAACTGGGGCTTCTAAGACTAATAACTCAACCCAAGCTAAGGAAACATGAGAAACAACCAAAAGAAAACAAGGAGAAAAAATCCACAATCACCATGGCTATCCATGAAATGGCAAGGCTAGGCAATCCACTGTCAATCTTGTCCATCCTCCATGCCCATGACAGATCATAATCAACGAACCACATGAATACGACATGCATGCCAAAACTAGTGAGGAAAAAATACATGCAACTCGGTACCTACAAGAAAAACCCGATGTAGCTCTTGATCCCGATGTCCTCTTGCGATTTCCTTTTCTTCCTTTGCCTTATTTCTCCAAGAATCCATGTATGCCACACCCTTCAAGAGTGCTCCAATAAAACTCTATGTCTCCAAGAATATGAAAGAGAGAGAGAGAGAATAATGAGAGAGCTCCAAAACTGAATTGACAAAAGGTTACCAACTAATCCTCAGAAGCCTTTTTATGAATGAGGCCTCTATTTTTTCCATTTTCCATTAGTTTCCTTCATTTTCCTCCTCACATGCAACCTGTGACCTTTCACCTGCCTTTTCTCCTAATTTCCATTATTCTCATAAATAAATGTGCCAAAAATTCCATTTTTCCTTTCCAAAGCCTTATCCATT
This sequence comes from Pinus taeda, assembly GCA_000404065.3. Lineage (NCBI taxonomy): Eukaryota > Viridiplantae > Streptophyta > Pinopsida > Pinales > Pinaceae > Pinus > Pinus taeda. The sequence goes on from APFE031749219.1 coordinate 120,871, forward strand.
TCCTTTTCCAATTTCTTTAGTCATCAATAACCAAATGGACACCCACACTAGGATTTTTTTCCCAATATTTATCTTGGAATAAGTGTCCCAACAACTGTGATTATTATTCTTCCTTTATTAAATTTTATGAAATGAAATTTTTCACCAGGGTTGTTACAACATGATGTTTGTGTTCAGCCAAGAAGGGGCATCAGGCACTATGTTTATTCACGGGGTAATTAGGGAAACCAAAGTGATCTTCATGATGAATAAATACCCCTTAAAGAACTAGACCTTCCACAAAAGGATCAACCAAGATAGAGGATCTTGAATTATACCAGTGTGTCACCAATTGTTGTCGCTACTACAACACCATCCAAAATTTTGACCTACACTCAAATTTTAGAGACTAATTTTATTTTACATATTGTCATCACAAGCATTAAGAGTCGTTTCATGTGTTTTATCTAAGCGTTCTTGTCCCATTTGCAAGGAAACCAAAGTGTCATCTTTTAGCATGTCAAGTGTTGAACAGTGCACAAAATTTAGTTTTGGTGGTTTCAAGGGTTATCTTTGTGTAAATGAGTTGGTCTTACCATGTAAATATGTGTCGTGCTCATTCAAAAATTTCCAAGCATTGTTGCACAAGTTTCGTCATGATCATCGCAAAGTGTATGTTTGGTGTCGCACTTGGTGCAAGTCAGCGCAAATTTGGCGCATTGAGGAGAGAATTTTGTTCATGTGTTCTAAGTGTTCCATATTTTGTCATCGAGTTATCTAAGTGTGTGATGATGTTCAGATTCATGCGTTTTCCTATATTCCTTTCACTGATCTGAGACTTAGTAAAATTGGGAAAAATCCTCAACTAGGCCACTCAACCTCATTCATCAACTTGAACTGTGCATGTGTAGTCTTAGCCCTCAAGCAACAACCTTTCCTCTTAAGAACTACGTGATACGTAGTTCCTACCTCCCATAACTGCACATTGCATAATCTAAGTGTTCAAGTTGAACCTCTGAGCTCCAAAACTGCACAGTTTGCCTCTCCAGTCAGCCCTAAACTACACATTGCATAGTCTTAGACCTCAAGCCCAACACTTGAGCTCCAGAACTGTGCAATCACCTGGCCTCCCTATTCTTCCAGCACTGTGTAGTGGGAAATTCTAATCATCAAGCCCTCATCTTCGGTACTTGGATCCCTCAACTGTGAAATATTAAAGCACAGTCTAGCCTAAACTACACATTGTGCAGTCTCAAGGCTTAGAATTGACACTTGACTTCCTAGTATGTGCAATTGTGTAGTCACGGAGTCTCTTCTTCAGCCTGCCACTCGGTTCCAGCTCAGTCAGTGGATCATCATGCAACATGTTAGACTAGGGGTTTATCAGACTGATGTCATCTTCTCATGAGTGACTTCTATATGTAGTTACTTTATAACGCCATGACAAGATGATGAATAAGGAGATGGAGAAGGACACCATTATAGAATAAACCTATGAAGCTACTTGATCAATTAGGAGGAAGAAAAGGGACATCAGTTTGCAACAACAACTTAAGAAATAAGAACACTGAAGACTCCTCATCTTTAGCCATATGGAGGTGGAAGAAGAGATCATGTTCTATATTTTAGAAGAAAAAAAGAAAGTGACATCAAAGAATGGCTTGAAATCTCCATGTTATCATGTAGTTCATGTCATCAATGTCATGTCATGTCATGTCATGATTCAAAATTTGTCACATTATTTTGTAGATTACATAAATTCTTATTCAAAAATGTATTATTAACTGATGTCCAAAGGACATGTATAGAATGTGAAGAGTCATGTAAGGAATTGAAAGGCATAGGGAAGTCATACAATCATGAGGGTAGTCCAAGAGTCACAAAGGAGGTGAAGGATCGGCCCATCTATTATATATATACCCTCATTATACAAGAAAAATAATTTTCACCTTGGCTTCTCCCACAAGGCATTAGAGAGACAAGCTAGTTCTTTTTGGGAGAAAGTAGTGCCTCTAATGCTCCACTGCTAGAGCTAATGGTGTTCAATGTATACATGTGTCCTAGTAATTTTACTTAGTATATGAAGCTTGATGGTCAACACATTCTTCATGTATGATTTATGAATATTTGTAAGATAGTTATATGAATGTTTATGATTCATGTTTTTTTCACTTGTACTAAAGTTGTTGAACTATCTCAGTTATTTTAGTGCTTATCATATTAAGAATGTCTTGTAATGGTTGCAATGACCATTTCATCTTTGTGGGCTATTCCACTAGATTTTAGATAGATATTTCCTATTTATGTGTGTCTCTTATAGGGTGGTACTACTAGCTATCTCTCATAGGCTCACTTTCTTTTCCCTTTGCAGTAGAAGAACCTTGACACACCTACAAACCAAACACTCACCAAGCACACCTACTTGATTTTTGAAGGCACATATTCAATCCTCTCTCTTTCTGACAACCAAAGCCAAGTAAAACATTTAATAAAATGGTAATCGGGTCGTATTTTGGGTGGGGCTCCTATCCTAAACATCTTGAGTTCTAATTGCAACCACATATCGGGAAGGCCACTTTGAATGTTTGAAGGTCCAACATTGTCAACAATTTCATATACCCACTCATCCTCAAGAAAGAATTTCCATTGACAATGTGGGAGGTTTACCGATAACTAGGAGGGACAATACTACATATTCATGGAAATTGACAAGTTCAGGAAGTTTTTTGTTCTAATGCCCTGTAAAAACACTATTAGTGGGAAAGAAGCATCAAACTTATTCTTTGGGAAATTCTACATGCACTTTGGGATACCAAGGAGTATCATTTTAGATAGGGACACAATACTTATTAATGCATTTACCTTTTGCGAGAATATTGACATGAAGTTGAAGAGGTATATAGCATTTCATCAATATACATATGAACAAACAAAAGTAGTCAAGAAGACTTTGGTGTGGATTTTAAGTGGTTACAATAAAAAAAGTCCAAATATTTGGAATAAGTTTGGTATATATACAACACTCCTCTAATAGAGCATCCCACACTTGTACCAATAAGTTCCCATTTGAAACTTATTATAGATATTTTCCACCTTCACCTTTGTATATAACATATGGGTAGTAAGGGGGAGTGAGGGAGGATCTTATAAGGGATTCTTTAAGGGTAGAAAAGAATGTTGAGAAGATAAAGAAAATCTATATATAGGTACAAAAGATGCTACAAAAGTAACAAGAAAAATACAAATCCATGCAAGATTAACACAAAACAGAGAAGTCATTCAAGGTGGGAGACAGAGTATGGTTAGAGTTCAACACAAAGAGGATTTAGGGTCCTAGAAAGAAAATCAAGTCTCTACGATATGGTTCCTTTGAGATAGTGGAAAAGGTTTGGGATAATTTCTATAGACTCAATCTACCATTGTACATGCACATTTACTCAGTGGTGTATAAAATCTGAAACTCCATGTGCCTTCCATGATGTATCAGTAGGAGGAACAAGTCTTAAATTTTGCTGAGGATTTAGCTTGAGATGATCAAGTAGAGTTGATAGAGGATTAAATTTTGTAGAATATGTTTAGAAATGGAATATAAGGGCATCATGACCTTTGGAAGATTGGGTTGAAAGGATAGCTTCTAATCAAGGTTAAATGGTACACCCGACTAAACAAGGTGAAGGAAAATTTTCTCACCTCATTTAATAGAATATTTTGGGACCAAAAGCTTCAAACAATGGGAATTTGTGATCCTATTGTAGTGGCTACAACCACCATCCAAAAATTTTATTTGCTTCATTTTGGAGCTTCCCTACCAAAAATCCTTCGCAACATGTCTTGCACCGAGTAAGTACATAGGCTTCAACTGAGTTTTAGTGGCCTGCCAGTCTATGCATGTCAACTTGTTTGTCTCCCACCATAGGCTATCATTCCAAACTTAGGAAATTTTCTGGTTGAGATGCTCCCCATGAAAATTGTGCAATTCTGGAGGGGAACCAACCTTCCCTCTAGAAATTGCGCAAACCTGCTGGGCTCCAGAAATGTGCAGTCTAGTCAAGCAGCCTTCCCTCTGAAAACTATGCAATGCAGCCCAGAACTAGGATTCATCTAAGAAATTGTGCAATTCTGACTGATAGTTAGGGCTTCAGTCTAGAAATTATGTAATGCGTGAGGGACAACCAGTCTTGCTTAGCCCAGAAACTACACAAATTGCATCCCCAAGCTTGAAAACAGTTGCATGTGCCTTTAAGTTGACCAGTTCCCTCCAAGACTAAGCAATCCTAATTTACATGCATGGGTTGTTTTTCTTGAAAAGGAAAAAAAAATAAATAAAAAAGGTGTCCCTAGATTTTAGGTATATATTTTTAACAGTTGGAGGTTACTTGCAAAGATCGTTTGGAAACTTCCCTCCAAGTGTCACTTTTTACTAGATTTATGGCATGCATGTCATAAGCCTCATCCTTATCAAACTTATTTATTTGACACCGTAGAGATCATTACTCAAATCTATCTTGGAGCTCTAACAACCCACATTGCATCTAGGAGTGTTTGGCACATTCAGGTCAACTTTTTTTGGATAAGTTTCCTTTTCATGTCATCTTTTGCTTTTCTGTCACATTTTGTATTTCTCTTTGTACGAATTATGTTTTCTCTGTTTTGTTGAATGTCTATTGTCATTTCAATGCATGTTAGCATGTAGAATCACTGTTTCAAGTTTTTCATTGCATCTCACTGTTGTCGCATGCATGACATTGTTTCTCCACTGACGGTCACTGTTCTGGCGAATTGCTTCACACACATGCTTGCTTTCCCATTTTCTGAATCTCACACTCACTGTTTTCATGCATGATCACTCACTCTTTCTTACACTCAGTCTCGCCATGCATTCAAACCTTTTCATGTTTTTCGTTTCCCGTCGGCGGGTCTGGGCTGCCTTGGCCTGGACCTTGCCCTATCCAAACAACAATGCACATTTCTAAGAGTGAAGGCTCTTTCTTCCTCCCAGAAAATCACAAATCTGGCCAACACTAACCCCTAGGCTTGTTCTACGTAATTCTAGGAGGTAGTGCCTAGTTGGCCCCAGAAACTGCACAATCCAGTATGTTGGGTTTACATGTCATTGCTGACTCAAACTGCGCATTGTGTAGTTTCAGTCCTCAGCAAGATAGGTTGGACTATGCCTTGCACAATTCAAATAGTCATTCATCTTCCTGACAGCTCGAACTATGCCTTGTGTAGTTTTGGCAGTCAGTCTTCCAGCCTCTTGGTGAAAATTGTGCAATCTTCCCAGTCAATCACCCGGGTATGTTGAATGACAATCCTCAAATTTGTTTTGGTTTTCAATTAAGGATTGCTTGCCATGAGTTTTGCTATGTCTCTAGGTAACACGGGTGGTTGTTCATCTCTCAGCACTTCAAGATCAATGGCCTTCAAGAGAGTAGGGTTAAAGGACACCATCGAAAGTGCAACTGGAGATGTAGTTGAACAAGTGTCTATGAGCATGCCTATGTATAAAGGCACGAAGTTGTTCATAGACAAGGACATCAAGATGAAATGGAAGGAAATCAATGATATATTCTCAGGCACATTTGAGGAAAATAAAGAAGACCACTGGGTTTATTTCAACATTCACAAGTCTGGCTTGTACCAGATTGCATGCAGGTATCCCGCGTTTCCATGCACTGACATGATCCACTAGATAGTCTCACACACTGATCCCGAGACAATGATGTTGAGTAGTGCTAGCGGAACAGATCTTTCCACCTTCAGGGTGAAAGATTGTCAGGAGATGTACCACTTGCCACAACCAGTGATTACAATGGAGAAACCATTCAATAAACCCAACAAAGTGCAAACTCAAGAGATATCTTGAAGAGCTGGGTGAAAGAGCCACCCAAGTTCAAGAAAACACCCAGCTAGGTTTACAAGACGAACATACTCTGGAAGGCATATCAGTACTTGGTCATATTTGCATGCCGCCTATATGGCCAATAGAGCATAGAAACCTTTCCGCAGAGCTGGATGATCGTGTTGGACCAACTGGCCCGTAAAGGAAGACCTTGCAACTGGTCTGACATGTTGGCTCTTATGTTGAAGGAATAGGTGACAGAAGCCCGACATCCACCCAAGGGTCATCAAGTGGAGATATACATGTCCGCTTACATTCTAGATGCAGTCTATGCTCATTAGTAGTTGTGAGGCTTCAGTTGGGCATGGACACCTTCACAAAATTTTGTGCACAATTATTGTAGATTGTTCTCCGAATGAAGCTTCCACGAAGTTACCACACAGTTGTCA